>JBBIGA010000083.1:12908676-12919786 GCA_037576975.1 Alestes dentex
AAAGCAGAGATGTGCAAAGGATGCAAAAAAATGCAGGGCATCAATAAATATGTGCAATTTGGACGGCAATAATATAAATATAAATAATATAAAATCATGACAGAGAGCGCAAAGATGAGTGGTGTGTGTGATTGTGTGTGTTTGGCCGTTCTACCCCAAAATGCCAGGGCCTTTTTTTTTTTTTTTTTATTCCAGTCCGCCCCTGCCTGTTGCTGTAATGGTAAGGCATCCCAAAACTTTTGTCCATATAGTGTATGGTTTAGGGCCAATCAGAGAATGCAGAAGTTTGTATTTTACTATGAAATAAAATTTATAGGTGAGCTCAAGAACCAGCTTTCACTTTCCTGATGGCAATACTGTACATTAGAAGAGGCTTCCCATCACTGCTGGAAAAGTTTTGTTGTTGGTCTAGCAACTGTAATTTGTTTGAAACTTACCAGTGACTTGAAATGTGCAATAATGTGTAGAGGTTTTAACACCGCTGACAAAATTTTTGGTGGCTAAATTAAATGCGTCAGTTTCTGAACACTACAGCATGCAAATTCCATTCTTTTTCTGAGCTTAATGGATGTGTATTGGACAAAAACATATTTTGAAATATACCATATCATTTACACAGGTCACATTTTATGTTAAATTCAGCAAATGAACAGTAATTGTTTATTAAAATGCAGGCATGTTCTCTGCAGAAGATGAGTTCTATTATTTCTTTACTTTATATAGTGCCTTATTGTAAAATCTCAAGGCCTACTGGTCACTAGTCCAACAAAGAATGTCTAAAGCAATGCCACAGCCGGCCCCATAAGTAGTCTTACATTTTAATAAAAGGTGTAGTTGCATGGTGAAGTGACCATTTGTCATACATGAACACACCACAGCACACAGTGTGAACAGCACAAACTTCTTTCTCAGCATTTAATCAGTTCAGGAAGTGAAGCATCATGCAGCCAGGAACACCACCAGCAGTCCCAGGATTCAATCTCACGACCTTCTGATCGTAGGGGCAGCTCCCTAACCACTAGGCCACCAGCTGCCTAGGAGCTTTTAATCACTCAATAATCAATGCTAATGAAGACTGTAAGAGCTTTAACACGTTATATTGCTTGTAGTTGTATTTAAACTTGCTTTGATGTGTCACAGAAAAAAAAATCCAACAAAATAAACTGCTAGCACAATGAGCTATGATTCTGTAGTGTGGTGCAGTGGAAAAAGTGGATGGCATCTTCCAATATGAGTTCAATATCAGACTGTTTCCCCATCCTGACACAGCTGCCCCACACGGTCTTAGTGTTTCTGCTGCACATTTTCAAAAACGACACATTTTAAAACACCCCTCTGTGTGTGAGTGTTCGAAAACTGAAGACATGAATGATGATTCAAAGTATGGTTGTATGTCTGATGTGTTATGACTGCAATTCATTTTGATCTCCTTTCATGCCTGTACAGCACTTTGGATCAACAACATTTAAGAGGTGCCTTATAAATAAATCTTACTTACATGCTTACTAGTTCCTATGAACTTGTAACTAGAAAAATCTGTTATTTTTTGTACTGTGAACCATTTCACATCAAACTGCTCTTAACAATGTTGTTTCCATCTCAAGACCAAATTATGCAGACTTTGTTGAGATTTTCCTTTACGTGAAAGTATGCTTTGTCAGTCTGGCTCAAATAAAAAGTGCAAGTGTGGAGTAAAAAAATGACTTGAGTGAAAGTCAAAAAGTATTTATACTTAAACATACTATGCATACAAAAGTAAAATAATGGTTTCATTGATGAATAATGATTATAATAATAGCAATAACAATAATAATAATAATAGCAATAACAATAATAATAATAAGAAGAAGAAGAAGAAGAAGAAGAAGAGGAAGAAGAAGAAGAAGAAGAAGAAGAAGAAGAAGAAGAAGAAGAAGAAGAAAAAGAACTTGACTTTGACAATGTTGACGGATAAGTTGACTTGAAAAAATCTGGAGTTGTTAATGCCCTAGTATGTATTAATCAATTATATTATTTTTTTAATGAGTATACTTGAGTGAAAGTCAAAAGTATCTTCATTTGAACAATCTCAGACATATAAACATAAAATCAATGCTTCAACAGAGACAAACACTAAAACAACAACAACGATAATAACTGTAATTATGAAACAACAAACAACAACACAAGAACAATAAAATAATTAACAATCATCATCGTTATCATTATCATCATCATAATCATAGTAAAAAATATCCATCCATCCTGTATTACAATACTACGAGTAAGTAGTTATATTTAAACATGTATATATGTATTTATGCATGTATGTATGTATATGTGTATGTGTATTCATGTATGTATGTATATAGGTGTGTATAAATGTATTTATGTATATACGTATGAATGTATGTGTGTATGTAGGCCTATATATGAAGATATACAGTAAACTCCCGAAATTCGAGGGCGTTACCCGGGAATTATGAAAAACCGTGTGATGTGGTAAAAAAAAAAATGACTGCAAACGCCTGCAAAACCCTAAAAATGCCCCAAATGCACTCCCAAAACACTTTAATTTTATTTTAATCTCAGAGTAATACATTACCCTTAAATAATACTGATATTACCCCTATATATACTGCACTGTAATTCATGCAAGCGCATTTTCTTTGGTATTCTTTGGTATAAGCAGGGTAAATATAGTATTAATTTAATTTAATTTACAATAATTAAAAATACAGGGCTTTAAGAAGAACAAAAAAAAACTAACAAAAAAAAACCAAACAAACACGAGAACACCCATCAAAACACTCGAGAAAGCTGAGGGAGTGATTAACTGCATCTGCCTGAGATACGTCACAGGACAGCAGCCAATCAACAGCGAGGAGAAATTAATTTCTCCTCGGATCAATCTCGGATTGGCTACTTTTAAACTTCCTACCTCTGAGTACAGGGGTATTTCACCATTCCAAGACACGCTTTCTTTGTGTTCTCTCCACAGTACCAAAAATGATACAGTTGTATTTTATATAGAATGTAGCTGAATGTACATTAATATTTATGTTACAAAATTAGTATTTTATATTTTTCTTAACAATTTTAATTAGGTTCTAAATCCGCGAACGACTGAAGCAGCGGACTCCGAACCTCTGAGAGTCCGTGTGTGCGTGCGTGCGTGCGTTCCAATTTGAAATCTCGCGTGAGTTCCGCTTCTCCCTCTCTCGCGTCCATCTTGCTCTCCGCGTGTGTTCTCTGCTAGCGTGCAGGTCAGTTCGGGACCTCTTAAAAGCTCTCTTTTCCACACAGACACGCTCGGATTCGGGTCTGGAGGTAAATTAAATGTTCAGGCTACCGGAGTGGAGGGTCATTTAAGAAGAACCGGGCTCAAAAAATAGCTCCGGACCGTTCCGGATCTCAGCCCGACGGCCCGGGCCTCAGCCTGCTAGTGGTTAGCGAGCCAGAGTAGATCAGTTCAGCTCGTTTATTCTTAATAAGTGCTTCTCAGCTAACCAGAACTATCCCGATGCTGATAATATTAGAGTTTGTGTCTTATGAACTTGATCTGAGACGTCCAGTGTGTTTAAATGTGTAAATATGCTCTTCAGCATTAGTATTAGCTTAGCATCTGCTGCCAAGTCCAGGTTCTTCTTCTTTTATTACCCACTAAACGATTTTTGTCGATACTCTCCATCTCCGTTTCACAGAATCTGTGTTTAGGTTCATGTCGAACTAGTTTTTTGCCCTTTAAATACAGAAACGAGTACCAGCAGCTTCGTCAAACTACACTACATGGACACAAGTTTTGGGACGCCTGCTCATTCCACCGTTCAAATACATCGACTTTAATATGGAGTCGCCCCCCTTTACAGCTATAACAGCTTCCACTCTTCTTGGAAGTCTTTTCACAAGATTTTGGGGTGTATCTGTTAAATTTATGCCGGTTGATTCTGTAAAGCATTTATGACTTCAGGCACTGATGTAGGACGAGAAGGCCTGGCTCGCAATCTCTGTTCCAGTTCATTCCAGAAGTTTTGGATGGGGTTGAGATCAGGGCTCTGTGTGGGCCAGTCAAGTTCTTCCACACCGAACTCATCCAACCATGTCTTTATGGACCTTTCTTAGTGCACTGGGGCACAGCCATGCTGGAATAGAAAAGGTTCTTCCCCAAACTGTGTCCACGAAGTTGAAAGCATGGTGCTGTCCTAAGTGAATCTGGTATGCTAAAGCATTAAGATTGCCCTTCTCTGGAAGTAAGGGGCCCGGCCCAAACCTTGAAAAACAGGTGTGTCCCAATACTTTTGTGTAGGAAGTGTAGGAAGCCAGCACGTTGTTCTGTTCTTCGCTCGCAGTCCTGTCAGGAGGTCCTCGGCTGCTTGTTTTTATCTCTTTGATGCCAAAACACACATTGACCACCGTCCTTGCTTATGAAATGACTCTGAGTCATGGTGTAATGCTGGCTGGGGTGCTCACATGTGTTCTGTCTTACAGATGAAAGAAACAATAATGAACCAGGAGAAACTAGCCAAGCTGCAGGCGCAAGTCCGCATCGGTGGAAAGGTAAGAACTGGAGGCATGCTTTGGCTTGTTTCTCTCACATTCTCCCCACACACTTAATATAAGGAAGAACTTTATTTATCCAGAGGGAAATTCATGTCATTAACATGCTCAGCGCAACATAAAAGAATAAAGAAAAAGACAAGAGGAAAAAAAACTAGATTCAATATTTCTGTGAGGAAATTCAAAGTGTGATTGTGTGGTTAGTGTATACATTTTTCTTATGGGCAGAAATGGTTTGTTAAAAAAATAAAATTGTCCCATATGCAGCCTCAAACCCCAGTAGTCTGAGACTGGTGCCACTGAGGTGTGGGAAATCGCTGACATTTACCAAGCCATTTATGGGTACAGCTGGATGTATAGCAGCATTCATGGGCTGATTTTATTTTTAATTAAACCACAACAGTCACATGTCTTTATTTTATTTATATATATACACACACACACACACATAAATGAGACTGTGCTGTGTTTTGCTCCTTGTTTCTGCGCGCTTGATTTCTTTGCGATTTCGTACTTCCCCGGCATTCTTACGCGTGACGTCAGAGACACACTTACATTTTGAAGGTGGCTCCACCGTACTTTTGCTCCCAATGTGTTACAGAGGACTCTCGACCAGTTTGACAGATCAAAGTTATGTTCAAGCGCTACGGATTATTACAAAACTGACATAATGTGAGTAAAAATACGGACAATAAACAATAGTGCAACACAACAATGGTGAGAACATGAGTGTAACAAATAGCATTGTGACACTCACGGTTCTGTATGTAAAGAGTTAGTGTGTTGTACCAGCAGATCAGTAGTGCAGAATGACTTATGAAAGTGGGGTAGTGTTAATGCAATAAAAATGCAACAAAACAGCAGCAGATAATATGATGATTAACATTCTGTAACAGTTCAGTTATATATTGCGCAAATCTGATTCAGATCAGGTAATGACATAAACTTAACTCTCATTGTGTGTGTTGTGAACAGGGCACCGCACGCAGAAAGAAGAAGGTTGTACACAGAACTGCCACCGCAGATGACAAGAAACTTCAGTTCTCCCTGAAAAAGTTGGGAGTCAATAACATCTCCGGCATTGAGGAGGTAATGTCTCATGTCTTTGTATTTGGAAAGGACTTCTGTGTAGGACATGCTTTCACTGAATTACAAATGAAATGCATTTCTCTATGAGCCTTCGTCAATAAGAGCTACGAAGACTGATACTGAAATGTATATGGTTTGTCCATTGCCAAGGTTTTCTCTCTTATAAATCAGTGAAGAATGCCATTTATAATCACACCACATCTCAAATCCTGAAACCATGAAAAATGCATTTCCCTGCCAGCACCACAATTTGTACTTTCTTGAGTGTTTCATCTTTATTCTGCCTCTGTGTTCTGATAGTTAGGGCCAGTCATGTGGAAGTTCAGAAACTAGTGAAAGAACCAAGCGAGACAGTCTGTAACGTGCTTGCACTCTTTCAGATTTGTTGGGAACATGTATGTATTGGACAGTCAGTTTGCACTGATCATATAGTGAACTTGTCTTTGCTTCTAAATAAAATACTAATTTCATGTATAAATAGGCCAAATTTAGCAGCATGTTTTTATATGCCCATTTCATTTGTCACTACTTTCTTAAGTAATGTTAGTAATGCGTCTAAATGTGTGCATTTAGCTTTTAACTGAGTAGTCATTGTGTACCCAATATGTTAACATTCCTGGCACTGTTAGAGTGTGAGGAGGGTTTCAGAACTTTGTCAGTCTGGAGTGACTTCATTTTGCAAAACCGTTGCAGTCGACTCATTGTCACGTTTAAATAGCTTTAACATTATTTGCCTCCAGTGAAGGGAGAGACCGATCAATTGAAACAGAAGCCATGTCTCTGCACTGTTATAATTTTTGACTCCTTGACTTTGCAGGTGAACATGTTCACAAACCAGGGAACAGTGATCCACTTCAACAATCCCAAAGTGCAGGCTTCATTGGCAGCCAACACCTTCACCATCACAGGCCACGCCGAGACCAAGCAGCTCACAGAGATGCTGCCCTCCATTCTCAACCAGCTCGGCGCTGACAGCTTGACCAGTCTGCGAAAGCTCGCCGAGGCCCTGCCTAAACAAGGTGTGTACTTGAGTTTACTTTCTTTTTTCTCTTAAATTTCGTTCATTATCGCCGTTTCGTCTTAATCATTAAGCTTAATCATTGCATGGGACAAAGCCTAGGGAAGTAAGGAGTAGTCTGGATGTTCACTTTAAGTGTTTCTTTGAGAATGGTGTTTGTCACTGTTTGGCACATTTCCAGTTTTGGATGATGCCGTGATCGAAGTGCTGCGATGATGAATCTTGTACACTTTCAGTCAAAAGTTTTTGTACACCACAGGTTTTCTTTACCACATATCCAATTATTTTATGAACTGGATTTGTATTCCTGTTGAGAACTGGAAAATTGTTGCATGAACGACTACAAATGAAAACGTCAAAATAAGGTTCCTTTTAATATGGAAATAATATTTAATGGTGCATGTCTGACATCCTGTTTACTGGTTGTTTTAATGCTTTGAGTCAAATTCTAGACTGTCCTTTAACTTTAAATTCACTTAACGGGTTCATCCCATTTTAAGTCACGTAAGGGCTCATTAAATATCTAACAGTTGTCTGGTGATCCACATAATTATTAATTGATGTGGTCGTGTATATTTTCCACGTGGTCTTGTATGACTTACTGATTTGTGAAATGCTGTTAAGAGGGAGTTGTGAACAGGAGTGTGTCATGTGAGAGTTAGGGGCTGGGGGTAGGGGGACAGTTGTCAGGGTGCAGCTGAACCTGTCAGTCTCAAACTATAAACTAAAAAGGACTTGATTTTGCCTGTTTTTGCCTTTCCTCCCCCTCACTCCTCCCCGTGGCATAATCTGCATGAAGCTATTTAACTATCTACCTAGAGCCACAGCCATTAAGCACTACTTTGACTTTTGTCCCTCTTTCCCATATTTTAAGAATGCATACTTTATAGACTGTTAATCTATTAATAGTCATTTCATCCCAAAAGATTTTTCCATCCATTTTAAATCCGAAAAGCTTGCTGTATAGTCTTTTTCTGTGCAAAAACGTTAGTTATGTCCGTGTATTCCAAAATACTCCTTAGGTTTGGACCGAATAATTCTAAATTGAGTATTTACTTGTTAGATTGGTGTTCAGTACTGTATATTAAGAAGCTTCCCTTTTAAGCCACAATGTTTACTAGGGCATTCGGTGTTTAAAACAGTAGTTCGGGTTTAATAAAATAGGCTTAGTTTAGCCTTGCCTCAAAAGCAGTGCAGTTTTTTCGTGCAGTCATCATGTAGCTGCTAAAGCAATTTAAAAAAATTGCATGTTTTAAATGATCAGACAAGGCAACTTATGTGGCATTTATAATGAGAGATTATTGTAATCTGGGGAGGGCAATGCTAAGAGTTAACAGTGGATGAAGTTTCTGCCAGTGCTTCAGTGATGGTTCTCCTCGTGTTCAGATGAGCATGTAGCCCCCCCCCCCTCCCCAAACTTCTCAGATCTGTACTCTGTAGCTAAAGTTTGTATTCGAAGGCCTTCAGTTGCTGCTTTGACACCAACATAAGGTGCAGGAGCAGCTGGGCTTTGACGGACTATATATACGCTGTTGGGCTCTCAGATATATTTCGCATTTATGCAGTAACGGGAATACATCGCTCTGACGATTATAACGCAAATGTTTGAGGGTAATTTTGAGGAGGGGGAGGTGTTATTTAAGTACTCACTTGGAAAAAGTGATGACTCAGAGTACTTAAAATGCTTTTTTGGCCAGCCGTATTAATTATACCAAAATAATCAAATGGAGAAATTAGAGACTGAGTCATTGAATAGTTTCCTAAAGGGGTAATGCACGGCTTGATTGAGAATGGAAGTGGAGTCAAATAGCCTGAGGTTGCAGCCCACCTGCTGTGACCTAAGGCTTTTTGACTTCAAATCTAAAGAACAGCTTTGTTTTTGTTAGTGTGTGGATTATTAGCTTTTCAGTTAATGTATTAATCAAATGGAGCAGTGTCGTGATTGCTGCTAACTCCGTTTTGGCCTTTTATTGCAGCAGGTGATGGAAAGGCACCAGTGGCAGGAGGAGAGGAAGATGATGATGAAGTTCCAGGTTTGTAAAGCCATTTTCACTGGATGGTCTAACTTTTTAATTTCTAATTTCTTTGGAAACCCCATGAGGTTCTCCGCCACACAAGTATCTATCCACCTGATTTTTATTTTATTTTTTTTAATTTACCCACTTGTTGGTCTTATATACTGTATGTTATTCCCTGTTGATTGCATAGCAACTGAATGTTTGCCATATGGGATGTTCCTGCAGTAACGTCAGCACAGCTCGCTTTCTTCAGCGCAGTCTGTCGGCTCATGACATCAAAACAGTTCTGAAAGCCTGTACTGGGGATCAGGATTCGTCTGTCAGAGCACAATTTAAAACTGTTTATGAGCTCTGAAAGCAAGCTTTGGCCAGTGAGGCCAGCACACAAGGTTGCCATTACAATTGCCCTCTCGCTCTCACCTAGCCGCCTCCTTCCTGCAACCTAAATCCAGGCAACGTAGCGAACGATTACTTTACTTGCTCTATGAAATGAGCTCATTTCGCATGATGACAAGGGGTTAACGGCTCTCGCTGTCTCGCCGTCACTGAATTTTGTCTTGCTTTTCTTTTTTTTTCGGTCTCTTCTGAAAACAATCAGATCAGGGGGCCCCTTCTGTAAGTGATTTGAGTCTGACACCCTGGAGCAGAACAGTGGAAGTCTCATTTATCAGATTTCATCTCATAAAAGGCAACCTGCCTTTGATCCTCCGCACTTCCATTTTTACAGCTGCGGACTTTCCAGTCCCCCAGCGCTCATTTTCGGGTCGTCCTAGAACACACACATTGGTGTGTGTGCGCGCGTGCAAGCTCAAGACAATTGGCGTCCCCGAGCAGGCTGAGCAAAATAGCCTGAATCAGGTTTCATATAAACACTAGCAGCTCCAGCAAAGATTAGATTTAATTCCCATCACTTTTGATTGAATAATGTAATGTTTGAAAGCATGTCTTTTGCCTCAGAGTTCTCACTTTCTTCTCTCATTTAGTTCTATTAGTCAGTCCAGCACAGACTCTTGAGCATAGCTTTTATACTATAGCATGTTTGATAGGGAAGTAAAAGCATTTTATTTGTCTTTTAGACTGTCTGATAAAAACAGTTAACACAAAAAACTACATAAAAAGCAACGTTTGTAATAGAGTAAAATAGAAACCAATCATGTGTTTAAAACCAAAATAAGTCATCCTATTTTAATGTATCGTTTTTGTTGTATAGAATCTTAACTATTCATTTAACGGTACATATTGTCTTTCAGTCCCTGTGCAATTGAAAAAAAAAATAAAACTGATGTAAATTCTGTCCTTTGTAGATCTCGTGGAGAACTTCGATGAGGCTTCAAAGGATGAGGCTAACTAACCTGAAGGGAAGGACAGACGTTTGGAATCTCCTGTCTCAGCTGGGTCATGTGGGACTCTTTCCCCCCCCTCAATCCCTTTTTGGGCAATTGTTTCCTTTTCTTTTATAAATATTGCATCCACATTTGTCCTCTTTGTCCTCTTGTGCACTGCTGTGTCCCCCTTGTGTCCAGGCTGAGAGTGTGAGATTGTGTTTACCGTGCAAAGCTTCACCCAGAGTGGTGAGTGTGTTCGGTCTGTGGGGCGTCCTGCCCGTCTTTCTCCCTGTTACTGAGGCTCACTCCTTTGTGGCCTAGCTGAAGCCAACATCTGGAAATAAACATTTGCTATTAAATGCTTATTAAATACACCACTGCCTTCTCTGCACATTTTATTTACTTCTTATGTCCAGTTGGTATAGTGCATTTGGAATTCAGTTATTTGAGGATCTTCATCACACTGACATGAGGTTTAGCCATTGATAAGTCACTATTGGTGAGACGGAATTTAGGCAGTGTGGCAGTTTTTTGAGCACACGGAGCCGTTATACCCTTACTTTTTAAACAATATATTCAGATAGTTTGGATGTAGCAACTGCAGCCTTTAGACATTCTGTACGTTCACGTTTCTAATAACTTTGATGGTTCTAATCGCTTAGAATGGCATTCCAAGTTAGAAAATTATGTATAAAGCGCGCTGGGAATGTTTTTTACCAAGGGTTTAGGTTTAGTCATGATCAGATAGAGAAGTGATGGAAGGGTTTAACAGCTCCTGTGTGGACTTTCATTTTTTACCAAATGTACATACAGGTAAAACCTTAGTTGAATATTTTATAAGGCACATAAATGGATCAGTATGTACAGAATTTATCTAAGCCAGGGGTGTCAAGCACAGTTTGATGGTGGTTCTCCTCAAACACATTTGCTAAACCTGACAATTAACTGGTGCGGTGAACCGGGTGTATCTGAGCAGGGAAATCACCGCGGCCCTCCAGGGCTGGAGTTTGACGCCCCGCTCTAAACGGATTACTGAAACCAATTTCGAATAACGCGGGACCATTTTTATTGGCCTGTTTGTCCTAAAACGTTCACAGAATGTAAAGGGTAGCTGGCATGTTTTA
>JBBIGA010000083.1:12925615-12936871 GCA_037576975.1 Alestes dentex
GGTCTGCACCCTACACAAAAGAGAATGTGTCACAGTTTAATGCTTTAAACATCATTACAAATCACACGGTGCCACATGGATCTAATAAATCTAGGTACGATGTGTGTAGCTGTACGATGGTGTGTATGAAGATGTGTAGCTGTACGATGGTGTGTATGAAGGTGTGTAGCGGTACGATGGTGTGTGAAGGTGTGTAGCTGTACAATGGTGTGTATGAAGATGTGTAGCTGTACGATGGTGTGTGTGAAGGTGTGTAGCTGTATGATGGTGTGTGTGAAGGTGTGTAGCTGTATGATGGTGTGTATGAAGGTGTGTAGCTGTGCAATGGTGTGTGTGTGTGAAGGTGTGTAGATGTACAATTGTATATATGAAGACGTGTAGATGTACGATGGTGTGTATGAAGGTGTGTGTGAAGGTGTGTAGATATATGATGGTGTATGTGAAGGTGTGTATGATGGGTGTGTAGATGTACAATGTGTGTGAAGGTGTGTAGATGTACGATGGTGTGTATGAAGGTGTGTGTGAAAGTGTTTAGATGGACAATGGTGTATGTGAAGGTGTGTAGATGTACAATGTGTGTGTGAAGGTATGTAGATGTATGATGGTGTGTATGAAGGTGTGTAGATGTACAATGTGTGTGAAGGTATGTAGATATACAACAGTATGTGTAGGTATGTACATGTACAATGGTGTGTACGAAGGTGTGTAGATATACGATGGTGTGTATGAAGGTGTGTAGATATACGATGGCGTGTATGAAGGTTTGTCGATATACAATGGTGTGTAAAGCTGTAAAGGTGTACAGTGGTGTGTGTGAAAAGGGGTTAGATGTAGAGTGGTGCGTGTGAAAGTGTGTAGATGTACAATGGTGTTTGTGAAGGTGTGTAGCTGTGTGATGGCGTGTATGAAGGTGTGTAGCTGTGTGATGGTGTGTACGGAGGTGTGTAAATGGATGCTGGTGCGTATAAAGGTGTGTAGATGGGCGATGATAATGCTTATTGAACTGAAAGCTACGACACAAGTTAGTACAGAGGAACAGCCAGTCTGATCTGGTGCTGTGCTAACAGAACAACATGACTTGTGCTTTGGCGATCGTGCTGTTAATGTGTGTGGAGAAAAATCTAAAGAGGCGGCGTACTGGTGTAGAGATACGTCATTTCATGTTAAATTTTTATTGGCTGCTCAGTCAACGTACTGTAGGTTGTAGCAGCACACTGTAAGATGGTTGTCCTAAATTTCTGACATTGGTTGAAAATTATCGCAGGCTGAATTTGGTTGTTGCGACAATGGCCGTCTTTGAGCCTCTCTCACAGTATGATGTAGGACCAGTTTAGGAGTCACAGCTGTTTCACGATTGTCATCTTTCATATCATTTCATATCATATCATATCTATTGTCAAACCAAAATCGTACAGTGTAGACCGAGTCCATGGTATTTTGTCTTTCAGTCTACTTTGAATTTCAATGCCTGTTATCTGTTGTTTTCTAAATGGTCCAACTGCACTTGACACTGATTGTACTGACAGAAATCAATGTAATTATTGTATCTTATTTAAGGCTTCTACAGCAGCAACATCTGATGGTCCTCACTTCATAGTTTCAATGTTTAGAGAGAAGTTTTTACACTCACGCTCTGCAACAGGAACTCCACCACAGCAATCTGACCATGAGCTGCTGCCCACATGAGTGGAGTGAAGCCCTCTTCATCCTGCAGGTTTATTACTGACTCTGATTGGTGGAGATACAAAAAGTATCAGTCATTACAAGGTTATGAATGTGCAACTATTAATTACATGTAATTAGGTAAGTTTTACCTTGCTCTATTCGACTGGCTAAGAACACCATTTCACCTTGTGCAGCAAGTTGGTGAATTGACAGAGCTAAAAAAAACCCAAAAACAAACAGAAGTCACAAAATTAGAAATTTGTAGAATGCCACCACACCTCAAGAAACAATGTGCAGAATCTGCAACTTTGCAAAAATGTCATCTTAGATATAACCAACTTAACCAGCTGTATTATAAGACTGAGTTATGGAACTTTTGCTCTAGACAGCTGTAATACATGACAGCAGAGAAATGGGATGGATGTTTGACTCACAGTGAACAAGAAGCGGAGTTGAGGAGACCTCATTGCCACGGTGTTTGTTGGTAAGTGTGGTCGACTGTTTTATTGGAGAGAAGTGCTTGGTGGTGGACGGTGTGTAAACATGCCTAACTTGGATCCCGGGAGAAGGAGAAGTCTGGATATTGCACTCCGCTGGTGACAGAAAAAGAAGAAAAATTTGAGCAGTCCATGAGACAAAACTGAGACCATTAGTTCGCCAACATCTTAAGTTAGCAGTTTTCTTACCTTTAGACAAGACTGAGGCTACCTCCAAGTCAGAGTTCACTTGATCTTGGATGTTCTTGCTATCTTCTTCATTCAGCGACTTCACAAAGCGTGAGCACACATTCATGTCAAAGCGGTTAGGCAAGATGAATTTGATGCCCATGGCCACATTCTGCGAACCGGCATCCTCTGCTGTGCCAATAGTAACGGAAGGCTCCACCTTGATGTTCGTCATCTCGGGCAGGGGGCACATGCCTTCCATTTCTTCTGATGCCATTGGGTTCCAGGTAGTAGGAGAGGGTGCTGGTAGCTGATATGAATCAGACCTTGGCAAATGCACGTGTAATGTTCAGCCCCCCATGGAAGAACAGCTTTGAAACCTGCAAAAAAAAAAGAAAAAAAAGAAAGACATACATGACTGCAAATACAGAAACAACAAAATGCTTAGCTAGTGTGTTGAAGTGGATCAGAAGCACAGACAAATCAGGGGACATATAAGGGGCTTTAAAGGAGTAAACTGAAGCAGAACTGTCACTAAGGAGTTTAGTGTTTTGCCAAACTGAGATGCATTCAGTATACACTATATGGGCAAATGTTTTGGGACCATTACACCAACAGGGACTTTAATGAAACTGCATTCAAATACATAGACTTTAATATGGAGTTGGTCTCCCTTTGCAGCTATAACAGCTTCCGCTCTTCTTGGTAGACTTCCCACAATATTTTTGGAGTGTTCCTGTGGGTTTTTTGTGCCCATTCTTTCTACAGAATATTTTTGAGGTCAGGCACTGATGTTTGACGAGAAGGCCTGGCTCACAATCTCCTTCAGTTCATCCCAATGGTGTTGGATGGGGTTGAGGTCAGCACTCTGTGCTGGCCAGTCAGATTCTTCCACACCAAAACTCATCCAACCACGTCTTTATGGACCCTGCTCTGTGCACTGGGGCACAGTCATGCTGGAAAAGAAAATGTTCTTCCCCAAAGTGTGTCCACGAAGTTGAAAGCATGGCGTTGCCCCGAATGTCATGGTATGATGAAGCATTTAGATTGCCTTTCACTGGAAACAAAGGACCACCTGAATTAAAAAACTGAGAGGTTTGTCCCAATACTTTTGTCCATAAAGTGTAGTTAGAAAAATCTCAATGAAGAACAGTAGAGAGGGCCTTATATCAGGTATGAGCTAAATGTACAGGTTTAAGTAAAATATATTAATTGCACAAAACAGAACAAAAAGAAAGAAAAAACTCAAAGCCAGTGGATGTCTGGTTAGCTTGTTGGTTAGCTTAGCTAAACAGCTAGCTACATGTCCAACCAGAATTTCTGCCCGTTAAACTGTGAAAATTAAAATGCAAACGGGTTGCCAAGGAAATTGACTAATTTTTCTCCAAACCACTACCACCTATGTATTAAAATGTACAGTAATTCATGTTTATTTAGGAGGTTGAACATACAGAGATGTGAAGCTAACGGTACACAGCAGGCTAACAAGCTTCTTCTCACTGGTCCTCTGGCACAAATGATAACTATATTACATTTACTAATTATATTAGATATACTATTAATACCGAGATTATAACCAGTCGTCCAATAATGTCAGATAATAATAAAATAAGTATTAAAAAAACACTAATACCCAGCCCGAGCAGAGACGACGGTGTTGTTTTGAAACGGAGGAGTGTTCCCTGAACGCAAACGGAATAAAGTTTTTTCAAATGTGTCTCAGCACCTTGGGTTAACCACTCTCTGTCTGTCTGTGTATCTGTCTTTCTAACTGTCTGTCTGTCTGTCTGCCTATTTTACCGTTTTTATCAAGAAAAAACTCTCGAAAATAAATGTGTTTGTGTGTCTGTCTATCTATCTATCTATCTATCTGGGTGTGTATATATAGATAGATAGATAGATAGATAGATAGATATGTGGACAAAGTATTGGGAGACACTTCTTTTTCAGGGTTTGGGCTTGGTCCCTTACTTCCATTGAAGGGGGCAATCTTAGTGTTTCAGCAGACCAAGACATTTTCGACAATGCCATGCTTCCAACTTTGCGGACACAGTTTGTGGAAGAACCTTTTCTATTCCTGCATGACTGTGCCCCAGTGCACAAAGCAAGGTCCATAAAGACGTGGCTGGAGGAGTTTGGTGTGGAAGAATCTGACTGGCTCATACATGCTCTACAGCAGGGGTCACCAACACGCGGGCCTGTTCTAAAAATAGCTCACCATAGCGCCACTTACCAGTGAGTTCCATCAATTTTTTGTTGCTATTCTACTTTAAATCACACTTGCATTGGTGTAAATTTGAAAATGGCAATATAAAAAAACTTTAAAGACTGTTTCATTTTAGATTAGAGCTAGCTGGTCTACACGGCAACCGTGAAGGTGAGGAGATGCAGTGAAGGTGAGGAGATGATTTACCACAGTAAACAGGGTAGAAAAAAGAAAGATATTCACAGTGAACCACTGTGAAAGATTCACGCGTGTGTCTCATTTGCGGGGTGACTGTGGCGACGGCAAAGCGGCACACCGTGGAGAGAAATTTCCGAAGGTGTCACACAAGCTACCATGCTAACTACCCGCCGGGAAAAAGCCCGCGAGTTAAAGGCAGGTTTGAACAAACAGCAGTCTTTTTTCACGAGACCGGTGAAAAACTCCCAAAAAGCAACCGAAGCCTCATTTAGACCTACACATTTCTTGATAAAGAAAAAGAAGGCATTTTCAGACGGGGAGGTTTTCAAAGAAGCAATGATGATAATTGCAAAAACTGTGCTTAAAGACGAGAAATATGGAACCGATGTCCAACTGGGAGCAACATCAGTACTTAGAAGAGTGTCGGCTATGTCCAGGAACTTGGCCGATCAGCTGGACCGGGATCTGGCGAAGTGCAGGTGGTTTAGCATCCAGTGTAAGATAAGAGATAAGATAAGATAAACCTTTATTAGTCCCACAAGTGGGAAATTCGCTTAGTAACGGCAGAAAGTGGACAGAACAGAGTTAAGAGCATTGAGTAAACAATAGAATAGAATAAAATAAAAATAGACCAAAATGCTATTAAATAAAATAACCCCAGCACTAATGCCAAACTGCAAAGACCCTCCCAGTTTGAGTCCCGGCATGGTCTGCCACGCCCCCTCGTCCTTGTTTTGGGTTGCTAAGCACCAGGCCCAAACATAAACAACCCAGCAGTAGGACCAGGGGGCGTGGCGAACGAGGCCCGGACTTCACAGCTTTTTTCGTGGCAATGATAAAATTTTTAATACATTTTAGTGCTAAATTATAAATTTACTAATTTTGTAACTTAAATATTGACGTAAATTCAGCTACGTTTCCATATAAAAACAGAACTATAAATGTTTTGGTACTGTGGAGAGAAACACAAATAAAGCGCGTCTATGGGGAGCAGGGCAATTTGCTGTGCTGCCCCCAAGCTTTGGAATTCCTTACCCCCAGACATTAGAAATATTAATTGTTTTTTATACTTTTAAGTCCAAACTCAAAACACATTTGTTTAAAATTGCATATTCTATTTAATCTTGTTTGCTCTGTTGTGTTTTTTACTGTATTTGTTTTTTATTGTCTGTTCTTTTGTAAATTTGTGCGGTGTCCTTGAGTGTTATGAAAGGCGCCTATAAATAATATGTATTATTATTATTATTATTATTATTATTATTATTATTATTATTATTATTGGGATGGTGAAATACTGCTATACTCAGAGACCAGAGGATTGAAAGTAGCCAATCCGAGAGTGCTATTTATTTCTCCTTGCTGCTGATTGGCTGTTGCCCTTTGACGCAGCTGCAGTCCAGAATATCCCCCCCTGGAGCGTCTGGAGTGTTCTGGTGTTTTTCCTTTTATTCTTCTTAAAGCCCTGTATTTTTATTACAGTAAATTAAATAATAACTGTATTTACCTGCTTATACCAAAGAAAATGTCCCTGCATGAATAACAGTACAATCTATACAGGGGTAACATCGGTATTTTACATTCTAGCACTGCAAGAGACAGAGCAAACTGTACAGAACGAATACGGGTTTACCTTTACATTTTCTTTAAGGGTAAAGTGTTAATCTGAATTTAAAATGAAATTAACATGTTTTGGGGGCGTATTTGTGGGCATATTTAGGGTTTACACTTAAAAAAACAGGCATTTTTTGGCATTTTTTTCTCCACATCACAGCAACCCCGAAATATGCTCCCAAAACACTTTAATTTCATTTTAAGCTCAGCTTAATACATCACCCCTAAAAACGTAAAGGTACACCCCTATATGTATTGTACAGTGTACACTGAACTTCTGTCTCCCACAGTGTAAGAATGTAAATACCGATGTTACCCCTACATAGACTGTACTGTAATTCATACAAGTGTGTTTTCTTTAGGTATGCACTGTCATTTTCTTTGGTTTAAGCAGGGTAAATACAGTAACAAATTAATTTAATTTACAGTAATAAAAATAAAGGGCTTTAAGAAGAACAAAATGAAAAACACGAGAACATTCGGAGAGACACTGGAGATAGCTCCATGTGGGGAAATTGTTAAGATGCAGGAATGCTGGACTGTGTCTGCCAGAGATGCATCACAGGGCAGCAGTCAATTTCGAACCTCCTGCCTCTGAGTACAGCGGTATTTCACCATCCCAAGAGGCACTTTCTTTGTGTTCTCTTGACAGTACCAAAAAATTTTAGTTATATTTTATATGGAAATGTAGCTTATGATTTACATTACAGTACATTAAGATTTATGTTACAGAATTAGTAAATTGCATTGTTCTTAATCATTTAGCACTAAAATGTATGAAAAATTATATATTGCCACAAAAAGCAAAAAAATGTGGAGGATATCAGCAGTTTCGTGAATTTACGGGGGTTTCTGCGAACAATTATTAAGTTGGTTCTAATAAAACATTTGCAAACGACTGAAGCCGTGAATTCTGAATTAGTGGGGGGGGGGGTCTACTGTATTTGCCTATTTGCATTTTATATTTACATTTAGCAGACGCTCTTATCCAGCACAATGTATCAGTGTTCAAGTAGTCCACATCTGTTCTTCATACCTGTAATGCTAAATTTGAATCAACATCTACTATTCAACCAAGGTAATGCCAGCTGAGTTACATACCTAAACAACTCATATCGAAGAAAAGTCAGAGATTAAAGCAAAAGTAAGGAATGCATGGAGTAAGACTGTAAGTGGCTAAAGGGTTTTTTGCCTAAGGGTTTACGCTAAAATTTGCTAATTACATTTCAATGTAATAAAAAATATGAAATTTTACAGTTAAAAAAAAAATATAATTCTGACAAAATTCACATTTTACCAGTAAAAATTAAATCTCAGCATGTAAAATTTCAGATCTCACTAGAATTCCTGGCTTATTCCTGCTCATTTTAAAGGAAGGGATGATATTTACTTTGTCGAGCTTAACAAATGTAAATTAAGTTTGTCAGGGTTTGTTAAGGTGTGTAACTTAGCTGGCTGTAACTTGGTTAAAAGCAGACGTTAAGTATAGCTTCACAGGTATGAAGAATAGATGTGGACTACTTAAGCAGTGATATACGTCACTCTTGATAAGAGTGTGTGCAAAATGCTGTAAACGTAAATGTAAACACAATAATAGGCACAGCAATCAAAAAAATTGACCTAATATGCTGAGGGAAAAAATAAATAATGTTTCACTCATACAAATCGCTGGGTGGGGAAATGAAACTCATAATTTTTAAATGTTGCCCCTAATATAATGGTTCCGATGCCCATGCAATACATATAATACATCTCAAGTTCACTCCTAAACGCTTTGCATTGAGGTGATATTTTAGACCTGATGTATTCTGATGATACAATTCCTTATTGCCTGAACTGCAGATAACAATACTCCTATCAACCGTTTCTGTGATTAACTGATCGAAATTAACGTGTTAATTCGACACCCCTAATAATAATACTGTAACACTGAAGTACGATGCCTCAGTTTCAGTGATTATTCAGTGACTATTATAGACAAGTGCAATCACACTACAATTTCATTCAAACAAAAACAACTTTAAATGTGTCCCAAAAATGTTTTATTGCAATGTTAGTTAGGTAATATTAGTTCCAAGATCCAACAAGAAGTGACATAGGACATAAAGGCATTACCTCTTAGCTTTCAGCCCACATTTACTCAACAGTCTTTGAATCTACTGAAAAATAGTAATTATAGCACTTTTGTAATCCATATAGGACTTACTTTCAGTATGAACACATTAGCACATATTATAAACATATATCTGGACATTGTTTAATTTTTTTCTGGTCAGTGCTTGCTAGCATAGTAAATTAGCCGCTCAGTACCTGTATCACCATGCACTCTGCAATATTCACTTGGGACTGACAAACTGGAGTATTTTGTACATGACTATAGTTATGTTATTTGGGTCAAGCAGCAAAAAAATAGACTTTGAGCATGGTGACATTGCGTCCTTTCGTGCAACCCTTGGTAACTTCATCCACATATGACTGTTGTGAGTACAACAATTAAAATGTGTTTTATTAAGGTCTGAACCAGCTTCCTTGCGGCCCTCTCATCATCATACTATGACTGCCAGTTTGAAAAAATTAGAGGGGTACAATGCCTCCACCAGAGGAGGAGAGGCTCTGCCTGAAGTAAATGGGGACATTTTTCTTAATAATTTAGCACTAAAATATATGAAAAATTATATACTGCCACGAAAAAAGCAAAAAAAATGTGGAGGATATCAGCAGTTTCGTGAATTAGTGGGGGTTTCTGTGAACAGTTATTAAGTTGGTTCTAAGAAAAAATGTGTAAACGACTGAAGCTGCAAATTCTGAATTAGCGGGTTTTTTTTTTTTTTTTTACAGTATTTGCCTATTTGCATCTTATATTTACAATTACCAGACACTCTTATCCATTATGACGTATTTTTTATTTTATCAAAAAATAAATCAGTCAGAGCGACAGCTTCTTCTCGTTAAGCCCCTTCCTCTTGAGTATGAGAAGGAATGGGGGATAATTTTCTAACTATACAGATTTCATTGTTATGATAATTGTTTTTTTTAAATAACCCTCACAACAAGAGGTTGTTAAAAAATCCTGTAAGTTGCAGGGCTTTTTCAAGTCTTTAACTCAGAGAAAGGGCTTAGGGTTTTTTTTTTTCATGCTGCATGACCATTCCGTGGCTGCTTCGTCTGCTTGACTGGATGTGTAATCATGAATCCACCCAGTTTGTAGTTTTCCCCTTCATGGTCAAAGTTGCACCATGCTAATCTGATTAACAAGGATATGCCAAATATTTCTACATAATCTGTCAAAATCTTGCTTTGGGGTCTAAGCACCTCCATTCACTTTTGTGTTCTCCCACTGCTTTATTTAGCTGTTTTCATAGACTCCTGTCTAGATTAGGAATTTGTGGCCGTGGTTGAAACTGCCACTCTGCATTGCTGAATCCTGTTACTGCCACGCCTTTCAGAAAAAAAAGACTTTCTTTGGTCATGCAACAGGTTGTCAGAGTCTCCAAAATAACAAATGAATCTAATACTTTCACTTCATGCCATAACATTCAAAGATCTGACAGGTTGAGGCATGGATTCCACAAGACCTCAGAAGGTTTCTGACAGCGAAGAGATTGCAGCAGATCCTGTAAGTTGTGCAGATCATAGCACTCTTGCCTCACTGCAAGAAGATTCCGGATTTCTCGTTCTCCCTGTGTCTGTGTGGGTTTTCACCAGGTACACCGGTTTCCTCCCACAGACTAAAGGCAGGTGAACAGGAGATACTAAAGTGCCCCTAAGTGTGAGTGTGTTTGCCTGTGTGCCTGCCCTGTGATAGATTTATCCTGTCCAGAAACACCTGTCCAGGGTGATTCTCTGCCTTTTTAATTACCTCTGAGAAACAATGACCTCTGGGAGTTGCTTCAGCACCCTGGTTTAGGTAAGCGGCACGAGTCAAAGTGACATCCACATGAATGCCAGGACTCAAGGTTCACACTTCCATGTCTCATAGTGCATTCTGGTGCCGTCTCTTCTTCTTCTTCCGTTGCTCTTTGATCCAGTTCTGATGCTCACATGCTCATGGTAGGCACTTTTCAGGGTGGCCAGTTGTCAGCCTGTGCACTCTGACTGGTCTGTAGCTGTATAGCCTCATGCAAAGCAAGGTGAAGTACACTCCTCTGTAATAACCAACATGTTTTAACTTGTTTTTTGCAGTTTGCGATACAGAAGTTTTCTATGAGATTGGATCAGTTGGATTAGCTATTCCTCCCCATACGCATCAGTAAACTGTAGATGCCCATGACCCTGTCGCTGAATCAGGTGTCCTCCCTTTGGCCCATTTCCGGTTGGTACTAACCATTGCATACCCACTAGATGGCGATGCTCTAATGCAGTCATCTATTCATTCATTTTCTGTAAGCCTTACAAGGGTCGCAGGTATCCAGAGCCCATACCGGGGCCAATGGGCATGAGGTAGGGAGTCACCCTGGATGGGGGGGCCACACTTCGCAGGGCACACACACACCATTCGCTCATACACTCACACCTACGGTCAATTTAGAATCCACAATTCACCTGACGCACATGTCTTTGGACTGTGGGAGAAACCCGGAGACCCTGGAGGAAACCCATGGCACCACGAGGGGAACATGCAAACTCCACACGCACAAGGCCAGGACCCAGATTCAGAACCCCTACCTCAGAGGGGTGAGGCTTCCACTCGCCTTGTCAAAGTCAGATCCTTACTTTTACTCATTTTTTTCTGCTACATAATATACAGTGGGGGAAATAATTATTTGATCCCCTGCTCAATTTGTAAGTTTGCTGACTTCCAAAAAAAATGAACAGTCTCTAATTTATTAGTTAGTGGAGAGAGACAGAATATCAACCAAAAATCAAGAAAAAACATATTACATAGAAGTTATAAATTGATGTGCATTTCAC
>JBBIGA010000083.1:12936971-12957197 GCA_037576975.1 Alestes dentex
CTCTTTCTCTCTCTCTCTCTCTCTCTCTCTCTCTCTCTCTCTCTCTCTCTCTCTCTCTCTCTCTCTCTCCCTCTCTCACTCCCTCTCTCTCTCTCCCTCACTCTCTCTCACCCCTGTTCATTTCTTCTGCACCTAGAGGATGAGGAAAAGTTAGGAGAGACTAATATGAAAATTGACAATAAAGTATAGAGGATGTGGCTGAATATATGAACAATGATGCCAAGATTAAAAACAGTCAATTAAAAACATTAATGTCTGTAATCGTTAATGTCTTAATGGATTCATTCAAATTATTTATTGATTACATGTCATAATATAAAAGGTACACTATATTATATATAATTTGAAATGTATATCATACATTTCTTTCTCTCTCTCTCTCTCTCTCTCTCTCTCTCTCTCTCTCTCCCCCTCACACTCTCTTTATCATGAAATTCGACTCTTTTCCGTCATTCGTTTTTGTTCTCCTGGGATTTGTCCTTTCATTCGCTCTACTTGCCAGATGACAGTCCTCATTTATTTGAGGCTTTCACCTATCTGTCTGTCTGTATGAGACAAGACAAATTCTCAGCCTTTAGTTAAAAAATTGTTTACTGATCAGCAAAATAATTTGTTTGTTGTTTTGGGTTTTTTTTGGGGGGGGGGTGTAAAAAGCATCTATATTTACTATGATCTAGTGTGAACTAATGGATGGGCAGTACAGCTAACTCTGCGAATGTGGTGTAGAAATTGCTCTGGAATGAAAAACGACACAAAATTCCACAAATGGCATATTGTCAGAAAGCTCCACTCCCCTGGCTTAATGTGGAATTTAAAGTGTGGCTACATCTCAAATGGATGTAAAGTTATCCAGGTTTAAATGCAACATGTCTTATAAGATTAACTGAAGTGTGTGTGTGTCATTTGCTGGCTGCTTCATGTTTTGAAAGAACAACATTTTCTAAAAATGCAAAAACCATAATACTCTTCCTGAAAGTGTTCTTTGGTCTAAATGTACAAAACCGTCCAGTTAAAACAAGATAGGTCAGTTATATCAGTTCTATCAGTATCAGTATCAGACAGGACTCATTATGTAGCATAGGTTTATTATTATTAACCTTAAAATTAGTCGTTTGGAATATATTATCAGAATCATCCAGCACTACATCCCAAGCGGTCTTAAGTGTAGTACCATAGTGCTTATGCCAATACGGTAAAAAAATATTAAAATCACAGAAAAGCATTGCTAGCTAAACTTTTAAATTTTCAGGTCTTTGCAGAGCTTAAAGCTTCAGAAATTGTTAGCACAGTTGGTGTTGCTTGATTTGTAGTGCAGGGCCTTTAACGCTTTTTGCATAATGGTTTTATTGTGTCAGTCGTCTACCGTGTTATTGCAGCTGGATGTGTTCATCGGTAAACTGGGCGCCCTGTGCCTGGACCTCACTTCTTGACCCTGTCTTTTCCATACGTGCATATAAATGAACTTGCTTTCATTCTGACACAGCCATGAAAGGTAACACAGGAGATTTCCTTTGGTGCCTTTTAATGTCCATGTCGACGTAGTACACCTACAGGCAGAATACAGCATGAATGTAATGGCACTTTAATTAAAACGAGAAGTACTGAAAGTTAGCTGTTTGCCAGTGTAGCAGTACTAAGAAAGCATTGAACTTTCTTAGGCTGAACAGTTACAGAGATACTTTAATTAGTCTTATTTGGGTTTAAAATGGTACTGATACACAGACACTTAAATAAAGATGTTTTATTTAATTGCAAACATTTTAAACATAGTTTACAGGGATGGATACTGTTCTTGACTAGTCAGTACTGAAACTTTGATAGGTTCCTGAATAAATGGTGCTGAAGAGACATTTGTAATGTTTGCTCCTCTCTTAATATATATACAGATAACTCAGGAAGCACTTTAGCATGATATTATTTTTCACAAAATAATTTTCCATGAGTAAATTAGCCATGAGTATCAAGAAGTATTGATATTGATAAGCAATATCAGTATCCATATTGGTATTGGCACAGTGCTAACGATAGCCCTCCCTAATAGTTAAAAATCTAATTTATGGAATTTGATCAGGCAAGGTGTGCTGTGCAAATGTTTCCTTGTTAGTTTGGCACTGGAGCTATAAGGCTAATGTTGCTAACACAGTAGGAATCAAAAGTCAATTGTCACCCAAATTGTTACCCATAAAAGTACATCACCATCTCATATTATTCAAACCACGTTAGGTGGTGGAGACTTGTTGATGTGTTTTAGGAATAACTTACTCTGAGGTATAAAATAAACAAAACTTCACCATTACGAGCAGCCATTTCAGACAACACCAGGGCTGGAGTTCACTAAGTCATCATAAGGAAGATCTTGGATCAGATTGTATTTAGGTATGGTTGGAGTCAAATAAACTGATTCTAGAACAGCACTCCTACTTTTCAGGTGGTTTGTGAAAACAGACCCTGTTGTGTACAACAGCAGCCTGCAGCGTTTCCCTGCAGTTTTGTTCATGTTTATAACTCATAGTAAGTCGTACTGAGTCCTAAACCACATCGGCAATACTGCAGAACCCTACTGAAGAACTGGATGGAATCTGAATGGGTTGAGGAGTGTATTTACGTGAAAGCCTTTTGGTTCCAGGTATTTCTTGGCAGTGTTAGCCTCATAGCTGTAGTTCTAAACATGAGAAAATTGTTAAACTACTGAATTACCAAAATGCATTTCAGTATCAATGCATTCGTGGAGTTATTTTAGGAGCAGGGAGTGTAGTGGATAAAGCTACATTCACCAGCTGTTGTCTTAAATGTGTTTAATCTGTAAATATGTAAACATTTTGCTTACTTAAAATGTTTGCAGTTTTGTTTACTTTAAAACTAAGGCAATATACACAATATGTTGATTTTTTTTAAGGAATAACACCTTTTTGGGAGGAATAATAAACAAAACAAATCAATAACTGTCAATTTTATATGACAGTACTTGAAATAATTGCAATGCAGTGGTTCATACACTTGCTGCCATCATCCCAATGTTATAAAATGTTTCATTTCAAACGTCAGACGATAATAAGAAAATCAAAAGCAGATAAAAGAGAGAATTTATGCTGTTATCTAGAGATCTGAACCGATTATAAAGGTTACATACCAGAACTTTAACTGATTTAGGATCTTTACTCTTGGACATCTCATTTTACAGTAATGGTTCTTTGCAGAAGAACAATGCTTTGCAAAGTTCCTGAGGAAACTAAAAGTGGTTCTAAAAGTAGCTTTGCTTTAAAGGCTCTTTTTTGGCTTTTAAGAATGCAGAGCTGTACCAGGTCTTTTAAGGGTAAATATTGGCACATTTTATAAAAGTGAAGAATGTAGATGTTGCAGACCAAACCTTTCTTCATTGTGTCCAGTATACTAACTTAATAGGAGGCTTCCTCAACTGCCTAAACGGACGTTTATGTTCACTCCACCATTGTGTTATGATTACATTAGTGTGCAATCAGATTTAAGACTGAACAAGAGAGCTTCAGTACGGCGCTGTGGCCTCGGGGCAGAGAGCGTCAATGAGCAAGGTGTGTGGTGGTTCTTTCAGTCTGTGTGGAAGAATGTGTTATTGCAACTGGATATGTTTAGGGTTTATGTCAGTGTGAAAAATGGTCGGCCTATGCCGTGTTAAATGCTTTCAGGTGTCCTTGAGTTTTCAGTCGATCAAGTGTTTCCTTCTTTGTTGCTTGTGCTTGTAAGGGTTGGGCTGTTCTGTGTCCAATGAAGTGAAGAATGGGTTCTTCTCTTGTAACTTTATCTACCTGTTAAATTTGCATAGCTAAATGAGTGCTGCATGGCCTAACTCGACCAGCCGGTCTGCATCCCTGTGTGACCCCATTTTTAAGGGGGAATAAGTTTATTTTCTCTGGAAATTGGGCTCAAAATCTCTCACGGAAAGGCTGACCAACTGAACACTGAATTCAATTCCTTTAACCTAAACTCCATTGCAGTTGTTCTCAATGGACCCCTTCCAGTGTGGAAAGATCTGTGGACCACCGTACTCCAAATCAAAAAGGAAACGTTAGACTCAAATATGAGCGATGAAATGATTACCCTTGGTTGTTATCTTGTTAGAACAAGCAGGGTGTTTAATTTAAGGGTGGGCACCATGGTGATTATGTTCTTATTGTTATGAACTAACTTTTTTCTGCTTTTTTGAACACATTTTGAACTTTTGTGAAAGCACCAGACATTTTTCAGTCCAGTGTAGTGTTGTGAAACATATCAGTTTATCGATACATTACCATACAATCCTGAATATTTTGAAACGGTAAAAGTTGGCATGCTGACGTGTATACTCTCAAAGAACGTAGCATGCGATTGTGTATTTTTGTTCAAATACCTACATGTCGAGAACATTAATGAAATGATAGATATATAAATGATATTTGTGCTATTGATAATATGTATTAGTAGTAAAACGCTTTTTTTAAATTGAACTGTTCTCCCCAAAAATGCGTTTTGTGGCACTTTTCATTGGGTTACATAAGATTTTTGCCAACTTTTTGTAAAGTTCATAGAACCTGCAGAAGAGCAGGGACCATGAACAGGTCAGTTCTGGCTCACTTTTCAAAAAAAGATTAGTCATCATGAATGGCAGGATTTAAAAATCATATGTTGTCATTATTTTGTCATTTCATTTTGCATAATATACCTAGTACTGGGTTGCAGTGCTAGAGTCCAACTGTGCCCTGGGTTTGCCCCATGGTCCATAATTTTATTTTGCTTTTGATGGTTTGGAGAAATGCTGACACTTGCTATTTCTGAGCAGTGTCCTCAATCATGTGACTAACACTGAATTTGACATTTTGTGACTAATCTGTTCATAAAAGGTTTGCAACCACATTACAGACCTTATTTTAAAGTTCAAGAGGAGATGGTGAGAAGATTAGTTTTGGATGGGCTTGAAGAAGTAACTAAACACGCAAAATCTATGGAGCTGTGTGACATGAAAGAGATGGAGTAGAGGAACTGCTGTAATCAACATCCATCATTCTGTTGTCCGTCAAGGCACAGTGTGAATGTCACTTTGTTTGACTGCGTACTCAGGAAATGTTAAACATTAGTCATGATGACGGCAAATGGATTTGCATGTAAGCATTTGGATGTTTAGATAGATAAGACTTTAAAGGTTCCGGTGCATTTTAAGTGTTTGAGATGGCTGATAATGAAGTTTAATTGCTTTGCAAACTGGTACATTCCCTTTCCTTTTTAATAAACCTGCGGTCAGTCACCTCTAGCAAGTCATGTTTTTAATGCAATACCTGTTTTACTAGTCAACATTTTTCTAAAAAAGTGACAGAACCATTGAGATATACTCTGTAATTTACAATTGTATTTGCAAAAGTTTGCACACAGTCAATTTAGTTGATAAGAAGTGAACGCTACCTCAAACAATACATTAAATATAACATATTAAATAATGATTTAATATGATTTAACATATTAAATAATGTCGCTCTGTTATATGTTTGGGCTCTTTTTTGCTCAGTACTTTATGGCTGAAAACACAGCCTCCGAACATTTTTTATAAATATTATTTTTACAACATTTCTCATAACACTGTTTTCTTTATTAATCCCCCCTACATTTCATTGCAGAATAAAGTTCTGAAATATTTCGTAGTTCATCTTGCGTGCACAACGTTTTTAAGATCTAATCACAAATATTCAGTATTAATCAGGTGTGGAGGCAGGTAAGGATATTTCAGAAGCTTAATCTTTAGTTTATGAAATAAGGTGAAGGTTATTGTTGTATGTGTTTTGGATTAATGTCTTGTTGTATGATCCAACCTGTTTTTGTGTCCAGATTCTTCACTAACTGTGGGATATTCGCTTCTAGGGTTTGCTGGTCTTTTAGTAGAATCTTTTCTTCCCTCTGCACCAACAATTTGCCACTGGTTGTCACTCAAAGAATAGGAAATCAAGCCCCTTTCAAGTGTTTTTGTTGAAATTCTTTTTATTTCTCCAAATATGCTTTTGGTGTTTGTAGCCTGAGTTAACTTTAGCTTTTAATGGTCTCACCGTCTAGTGGCCAGTGGACCAGTGCAACGCTGTTCCTGTACCATCCAAATCTTCCTGTAGGCCCTTAGCATTGTGGTGGGGGTTTTGCTTTGCACGTCTAACTAGTCTGTCACTGGGTTTTCAGGCATTTACTTTTTATCTTGTCTAGAATTCAACCATTCTTCTTGACTTCTTAACACCTCAACTTTCTTACTGGCGTCATTTATCTTTCAGATCATCATTCAGCTGCTTAGAAACCCTTAGAGGTCTGAAAGGTCACATACTTCATGTTCTGCAATTGCCCACACCTGACTTGGATTAAGGCCTGATGAGTCAAATAAGCTGAGACCTTATAAAAAATAACACTATTGGATCAACTGGAAGGGTCTCCAAAATTTTGCACATCTTGTCTATCTGTCTATCTGTCTATCTATCTGTCTATCTGTCTATCTATCTGTCTGTCTGTCTATCTATCTGTCTATCTGTCTATCTGTCTGTCTGTCTGTCTTTCCGTTTATTTAGTTTATTCTATTCTATTCAATCCAAAAAATAAAAAGGTAATCACACATTCAAGTCAGAAAAAATGGGTTATATTTAAGTTTGTGCCACGCATTAACTTTTTTTTTTTTTTTTTTTCACTTAGAAAATCATCAGAATGTCATTTGATCAGGGCACTAAGGCATTATTTACGTAACACCAAAATTATTTTATCGCGCATTAACGCAGATAAAAAAAAAAAATTCTTTTATTTTGAAAGTTCATTGCTTTTTGGGCTCGTTGGTGCACGAGTGCAGCGCTCTGAGATTTGGCTGGTTTTCGCAGGGTTCGGGCATCCAGTTATTTTTGTCCATATTATATGGACAAAAGTAATGGGACGCCTGACCATTACACCAACAGGGACTTTAATGACACTGCATTCAGAGACATAGACTTTATTGTGGAGTTGATCCCCCTTTGCAGCTGCTATAATGGTTCCACCCCATGTTCCAGAACTATTCATCCAACAATAGTACCTACTGTTGTGACTGAACACGATCAAATCCTCACAGCAATGTTCCAATCATAGTGTAAAGTCTTCCCAGTAGAGTACAGCAAAGAGAGGACAGATTCCCCATGATATTCCTGATTTCAGAAGGAGCTTATGTCTTTTAAATTCTTATGATGGACGATACAAATGCCCAAAAGTC
The DNA here is from genome assembly GCA_037576975.1 of Alestes dentex. Lineage (NCBI taxonomy): Eukaryota > Metazoa > Chordata > Actinopteri > Characiformes > Alestidae > Alestes > Alestes dentex. The sequence goes on from JBBIGA010000083.1 coordinate 12,944,182, forward strand.
AACATGCACTATATGGACAAAAGTAATGGGACGCCTGACCATTACACCCACAGGGACTTTAATGACACTGCATTCAGATACATAGACTTTCAGATAGAGTTGGTCCCCCTTTGCAGCTGCTGTAATGGTTCCACCCCCCCATGCTCTGGACGTGAATGCCCTCCAGGGGTGAATGGCTTCAGTTTTATATTTGATTTGATTACATTGATGTTTAGATTTACAAGAAATATTTGAACTGTAACTGTGTGACTGTGTTAAATGGAACACTGCTGTTAAAAAGCTCTTTATTAGTTTAAAGTGTTTGCAAACCAAATGTTACTGCACTTTTGTTCATATATGAGTACTTTTAAAATAAAAGTGCGCAATACACTACTTTTTAATTATGTAATTTTGCGATTAATCGCGATTAAAAATGTTAATCGTTGCCTAGCATTAATTTTAATGTATCAGTGCAGAAGCAAAACATGTGTAGTTCCACAATCACTTTTTAATTGTGCCGGAAGCATACATTCTGTCTAGCTCCTAAAGGCCTAGAACAGTGGGTGTGCTAGTTTGACAAAGACCAAAAATATTGAATTGATTCATTTTCCAATCAGCCGTTCAGGGGATTTTAACCCCTTTGTTTTCAGCTAGAACCTACAGATGTAGAAGTATGACAATGCGCTTTTAGTAGCATATCACAGATTATTGTCAGTATGTTAACACCGAACGTCTTCAAGTTTCTTTACAACAATAGTATACATACGCCTGCCTCTATACATATCCACACCCACATATCCACCTCTAGCAGCAACAAAAAGATAGACCCTAGCAAGCTTTTGGCCACCTTTTTGAGTGCTATTATTATTATTATTATTATTATTATTATTACCAAGATGATTTGTTGGACCAAGTGAGCACTTCTGATTCGTCCAGACTCCCAAATAAAATCTATGACTGGTCAAGATATCCAGTTATGGGTAAGAAGCTGATTTGCGTATTGTGTTATTCGACTGAATGCCCTCTCAACCAAAACTGCTCCCAATGCTCTCACTGACATCGTTTCCCTTCTAAGAAACTTTAACATTCACACAAACGGCTCCCCACACACCCCAGCCGCCTCTATGTTCTTTCTCATGTGCTTCTAAAATGGCTAAAGGTAGGATTTCTGAGAAGATGAGAGGGAGGAAGGGGAAAGTTAATGAAAAACAAGAGTTTCCAAAACTGCAGTTCAGTGATTAAAGGATACAGAGAGAATGAAATTCTGAATAACCACCAAAATCATTCCTATCAGATAAACAGCACTTAAAGCTTTCATCTCTGTGAGAGGAGAGAAAATCAAGCTTCACTATCATTTCAGATGTGAAAAATCTACAGGTATTTCTGTCCATCCCTTCATTGTGAGAAGAAAGCTCAGTGCTGGGGCTCTTAGAGAATGTGTGGCTGTTTAAAAAGTCACTACTGAGAGAGAGAAACAGGCAAAAAAAGAACATTATTTGCTCATAAACACTGATCTGGAGTTTAGGGCCAGCAAGATGCAGCACTGAGAAACATGGAGAAAAAAACTGAACACACGTCTCTCAAAAAAGAGTGGAAACAGTACTAAAGGCAATAAAAGGGTAAACACTAAATACTGTAAAGTCAAATATATTTAGTTACATTTTCTGTTAAATATGTTTTCTCCTTTTTCCTGACCCTGAAAACTGTTGGCCTTTGCACACTCTGTTCATCAAGAATAATCTGAACTGTCCTTAATGCCGTGACTGTAAATTAAGCCCTGTTTCAGAAATAGAACTTCTAAAATATCCGACAGTCTGTGGGATTCCTAGGAAAAGTCTGTCCTGAAGTGCTCTGTGATCAAAGAAAATTTAACGAGCGATTATCTTTAATAAGGGACATTGATGGCAGCTCTGTTTCAGATTCTTAAGAAGATTATGCTTCGGCTCTACAGTCTCTAAGGTTTAATTTTGCTCACGAAGGCAGCTCTCACTTTTCCTAGAGCTTATGCTGCTTAGTCATGTGGCTTGTTCTTTAAAATGATATTCCCATTTGAAATTCAGTTCAGTTGTAAAACATTTTGAGCAGATACGCTTGAATACGAGTAGATGGAAAGAAGCTTTTCTCTCCAGATTGTCATAGGACACATATTCATATTCGCGCTTGGAGAATATGAACTGCAATTCTGTAATGTTGGTCTAACAGACCCCCACACTAGCTAGCAGAGTCCTGGGGGGGCGGGGGGGGGTACCTTACCCACTTAGAGAGAGCGAGGCCAACAACAGGGATTGAACTCGTAGCCTACTAATTATAGGACCAAAACTTAGATGGTTGCACCACTTGTGAGACCCATAGACAGTAAATATAGATTGCTCAGAAGATCCACCAAAAGTAATGGCATGCTTTTGGTGTGTTTGTACATAGCGTTGTGGTAGATCTGACCACAGAGCAAAGTTGGACTGTAGAGTGCAATGAATAGACTGTAGGTTTGTAGTTTTCCTTGAATGAGCTCCCACAGTTTAACATAGAAGTGGTGCTGTTGTATGGGGTGCCTCTGTAATGCTGACAAGTAGGGTGGGCACTCTCTGGGTTTTTTGTGCGAGCCGATGGAGTTTATCCCATGGCTGATCTTCTCCACTGATGATATTCCATGTTCATTTAATTGAGATTTATATAATATTCCTCTTAGAATATAGTTGATCAGCCAAGACATGTGAAGTTTGCTTCTTTAGTCTTGCACTGGAGCTACAATGGAAGCTTTTGAATTCCAGTTAGCAATGAATTAAGCCAAAAATAATAATAATAAAAAATCACACACTTTAGACTGTGGTTTCTGACAATTTAGTGACTGAAGTTGACTTTTTTTTCAGACTTAATAGAGAACAGTGTTAGACACCACATAACCAAGTCTGAGATTCAAGTATCCAGTCTGAGTTTTTGAATTTATTAGTAATATTTAGTCAAATTTTATTGCTGATCAGCATGTGGTAAAGCAGGCATTACTCTAGAGAACCCATTTTGGCACCTTTTTTCCCCAGTGGGACTGAACTGCTGTGGGCTGAATACACAGATATGTGCAAATGCATTTATTTTCATGACATCACAAAAACACAGAATTTGAAAAACTGATTGTTTTTGCAGCTTAATGTCCTTCTATATTGACTGTAAGCCCCTAGAAGTGAACAGTTTGTTCTGAAACATTAAACTCTTATGTCAAAAAAGCAAGGAAAACTGGTTTTCCATGACATGGGCCCTTCTAAATTAGAGGCAGGTTGAACCTGGATGTGTGGGAAAGTGTATATAGTGGACTGAAAACGTATAAAATGTCTTGGGGGTATAAGGTGACAAGGAGAGAAGAAGAGCAGGAGAACTGAGGAATGCTGTGAATGGAGTGGGTGAAAAACGAAAGGCGGCGAGAGAAATGCAGGATCCCGGGCTTGTCATTCATCTCCATGTGAAGCACCGAGCTGCAGAAAGGGGAAAGCCCTCGCTCCCACACCTCACAAGGTTCTTTACCCTGTTTACCCACCATTCACCATTATTACAGAAGGGCCCCCCTGACAGGAAGTGAGGGAGACGGCTGGAGAAGTATTTATTTTAAAAAAAGTAAAATAAAAGGGGGTTGTGTGCGGGACACGGGGAAAGTGAAAGGAACCTTGTGTTGAACGTGCCGCTCCTAGACTGCAGTAATGTTCACCTCCCACTTTTACAAGGTGTGTCTTTTGATCCAGGCACTAATAAACGAAATCAGAGGTCTGCATTGTGAGTCATTTTCCACTGTGTGTGTGTGTGTGTGTGTGTGTGTGTGTGTGTTTGTGCGTGCTTAGAATGCCTGCATTGATGAGTGGGAGCTCTGTTATTTGATTTGTGTTGTATAGTCAAAGTCTTTCTGTTCTGCGCGTGTTGGGCCTGCTCACCACATCATGGTGCCTCCAGTAATTGCGAAAACTTCAGGTAAAGAGCAAATTGACAGTGGAAATGTTTTTTTTGTTTGTTTTTTTTTTTTTATTTAACCGAAACAAGAGCCATCATTGGTCTCTAAATCCTTCTCTTTAGTGATAAGGCTGCAAAGAAATGGGTATCAGAAGTGGTCATGAAGATCAACGATTGGTGTGAACAGCAAGAAATTGTTTTCCGCTTTTAACCCGTTCACCAGGTGTAGCAGAGGGTAGCTAGCAACGCAGCACCTGGGGAGCAGTGTGTGTGGATGGTACTTTGCTCAAGGGTGCATCAGTGGTGCCACTGGCTGCCCTGGGATTCAAACCCATGATCTTCCGATTACAGGGACAACTGCTCTAACAACCAGGACACCAGTTGCCTAATAGTTACTAAACAAAGAGCTACTTTAAAAAAATCAGAATTAAAGAATGAATGGGTTTACGTTGATTTTGTTGTTACATTTGGAGCAGATTGTAATGAGTCAAGTTACAATTTTCAGATAAATAAAACATAGTAACTTTTTAAAGTTTTAAAGTTTGACAGCGTCACGTCGGGGGGTGCTCGGGTGGTGAGTGTGGCGCAGACGCAGGATTCAGGGTTTCATTAACAAACACGAACTCAGACAGAAGATAACTTAAAGGGGCACGAGGGCCCAAAACACAAAACAGAAGACACACAAGGAACGGGTAGAGCGAGGATATCCATAAGGGTGCATGAGGGTTGACCGACACCGAATACCCTTGAAACTTAAATACATGACAGACAAGGACAGAAACCTATAATCTAACACAATCACTAAAACACTAAAAACACTTAAACGCAGGACAGCTGATGGAGCGCGACTTTTCATAATAAAAGTTCAATGTACAAACTTAAACCAATGGTGGCCTCTAGTGGGACGTGACAGACAGAAGAATCTGTATTTGTACAATTTTTTAATTTAGCTGAGTGTTTAGATGCCCTTGTTTATCTGTGAGTAGTGGGCTTGTTATAAACCCACAGTGAGGTGGAGTGGGGAACATCTGAATGTGTGGCTGTTTTTGAGAACCTTGTTAGTGTACATGGCATTTCAGCCAGAGTTCAGTTCCTGGACATGTTCATTTGGATACATCTGCCAGGAAGCTAAATCTGGGTCATCCCTGAACCTTCCAGCAGGAAAGTGATCCAAAGCATTCCACATTTCCACAGGAAAATGGCTCACAGGCCACAGAATCAGGTTTTACTCACAATCTTAAGCAAGAATCAAAGTCTGATTGTGGTGTTTTCTGCTTAAAGTAATGCTTTTAGATCTCTTGCTAAGTGTTTAGTTGCACAAAGTATTATATTCAGCCATGACACACATTTTACTAAAACTTAACTTTTTGGCCTTCATGGGAAAAGTTATGTGACCAACAGGGAACAGATACCGTTCTGGTTCACACGACAAGTTTTGAACCATTTGGAACAAAAATAAACTGGTTCAGAACTTGAAAAGTAGGTTTCCAGCATGGACCAAAAGATTTTGTTTTCCATTGTAAACAAGGATGACATCTGTGGATATGTCTCACTACTAATGTTTACTTTATGTATGATTCAGGTACAGCATGGTTCTTGTACACCTGTGGAAAAGGTTCAAAGTATCCTGAACAGAACCATTTCAAGAACCCGTTCCCTACTTATCTGTGTGGTGCGAACTTTTCCCACTTCTAGAACACCATTCCTACTGTGAAGCATGTTGCTCGCTTTTGTTTGGACCACAATGAAAAAATATGGAATGAGTGGAATGAGTGTTGTTTAAATCAAATGGTACAAGCTCCTCAAAACGTCATGTAATGGCAGGAAAAACACTGGAGGGGTTGAACACGTCTGCAAGGCAACATACTTCAGCTGCTCAGCGTGGGAGCCTGCCTCTGAACTCCTGATTTTTCTTCTCATTCTTGACTGTCACATCATAGCAGCAGACGGGAAAGATATTATTAAACAGTACAGTCATATTGTTTACCTCACTCTCCCACCGGCCCCACCCGTCTGTACAGATCCCTAATACAGTGTTTCACATAGAAATAGGTCACATATGGAATGAAAAGGCATGATTTTTCATTCACGTTGACTTTTATTTACTAATGACTCTCTCTCTTTGTCTCTCTCTGTCCCTTTCTTCTCCTCAGGGTCAGGTGGAAGCTTGTGTGGTGCTGCAGGGTTCTCAGTCTCAGGAGAACACTGAGTACTACGTGTTATTAGAGGGCTCGTCTCTGCACCATGTTGCCACAGCTCGGAAGAAAGAAGAGGGTCGTTTACTGAGCTTCACTGTACCTGGTGAGTCTTATCGATCAGGCAGACGTAGTCCTGCATAATGGCCAGTCCAGGTCATCGGTCTTAGCTCATTATATCTGTATCCAAAACAGAGAGACTGTTCTAAATCTGATTGAAATTTGTTGGGTGACTTGGAGTTTGTGATGTATGGTTTGATAAGAGCAGGAGCCCGCCTCAGTTACAAGTCGTTATATTTGAGGAACCGTTCTTGTTGACTTCTATGTATATCTGTAAATCATGTAAATCAGATTATGAAATTCCTAATGTAGTAATCATGTAGAGCTCATTTACACACACACTCTCAGAAATATTTAGGCCCAGTTCCAAGGATTTATGTATTTCAATTGCATATAAAATTTCCATCCGTTTGAATTACTTAGATTTAACAGAAACAGGCCAATAAACTTTATGTGCTGCGTATTTGTCCGTCACATGTAAATGAAACAATTAAGAATGAGATTTATGTAATAATGCCAATAAACCCAATGTGATTTGAATAAACAATGGCAGATTTATGTATTTATCATAAATCTTTAAATAAGCCTGATGTAAACAATCTAACTAAATGAATCTTACTTGATCCAACGCTCGTCATATTTAAACTATATTCATATGTTTTAACTGATTAAATTTCATTGTTTTCACAATTAACAGGTTTATGCTGATTTTAAGGAATTTGAATAAATAAATTCTAAAAATGTAATTATTTAAAGAAAATCAAATAGATGCAAATACCTAAAAATAAACTGCGCCATGATTCATTTTTCTGAGCGTAGGTAATTCAGTCGTAATTGATCTACATGATCATTGATACCTCCAGTCGCCATAGATAGATTAACCGGAGCAGAGGCTAAAACCGAAAATATACACTTACCACATTACTTTTGCCTTTCTTAATCTTCTCATGCAAAAATTACGGTTTTGTCCTGGTGGTCCATATAGATGTTATGTTACAATTACTGTAGGAGTGTTGTGGTCAGTTGTAGACTTTAATATATCAGTACAACTGCCAGCTGATTATTCCTGAATAATTGAGACGTTACATTTTTAATTAATGTTTTTTGCCACTTTGAGTTGTTGAATTCAATCCAGCAACAGTTATGGCCCTTTCTGCTCTACACTGTCAAAGACACACTAACATTTAAAAGAAAGAAATGTGACCTTTATGGTGAACTTTAATTCAATTTTATGTCATTGCTTGATCCTTTTTTAAGGTCACAATGTCCCAGAGAAGGTCTCACTGCAGGTGTATCACTGGGAGGACGACAGCAACCAGCTGACCCTTCTGTCTGGATCAGACGAGCTTTTACTGGAATACAAACGGGACAATGTACAGGAGGTGGCTGATCTGTTCGTATCCAGACCAGACCTCCTGACCTCCAGCACTTACCAGGATATCCAGAGGAAGCTTTGTCTTGGGGAGAGTTTCCGATGTGGGCAGATTACTTCAGATCTGACTGCTCAACCTGGGACCTCCAGCCAGAAGCTCACAGAGGATGCTTCAGCTTTTGACCAAAGCGTGGATAAGTCCAAAGAACGGCTTCCTAGTGAGGAGACGAGTCTCAGCTTTATTGACAGTTCCACATGCAGGGAGCATAGATGCACACCCGAGCCCTGCAGTGACGTTGATATGAAAATTGCCCAAGCACTTGCAAACAACCATTCTTATTCAGAGTGGACCAGCCAAAAGACCCAAAACTTCCAAGGTAAGAACATTACACCAGGCTGAGCCTACTTTTTTTCAGGCCTGTACATAATATTGTTAATAGTGTCTGGAAAATGCTACATAAAGGGCCACACGCTCTCAGCCAAAATAAACCTTTTTGTTAACTATACACACATATGCAGTGAGACGAGACAACGTGGCTCCAGATTTTATAGAATTCTGATGGACACAAAGAAGATATTTATATAAATAACCTATAAATATAAACTGTAAGTACAAAATATGCAGTTTGGTACAAGGATGTGTCATTTGGTACAAGGTCATTTTTTTTTTAAACATCCATAAAATTGTGCAAAATATTGCATCAACAGTCAGGTGGAGGACAAACAATACTAGCAAATAACTGTGTGCTTTATATGTGCAAAAGATCAGCAGCAGTTCGATTATAGATATTCAGTCGATCTATGAAAGGACAGTACCTCAGACACTATTCAGAAACAAATTCAACATGGGTGTGTTTCTTGCATGTCACTGCATGTGCACTTTAAAAAACAGTGATGTGTAAAGTGCAAAGGTGTGAAAGGTTGAGTCAGTTTACAGTTCAGGTGTGTGTGTTTGGAGGTGGGGTGCAGGCAGTGCGTTAATAAATAGAATGGCTTGTGGGAAAAAGCTCTGACGCGGTCTGGCTGATCAGGCGTCGATGCTGTGGCGTCGTTTGCCAGATGGGAACGGTGTGAAAAGTCTGTGTGAGGGGTGTGAGAAATCACTCAGGCTCTTCTGATGCAGTAGCACTAAGACAGAGTTCCCCCAAGTTGAAGTAAACGCTCCACTGAAGTTTGCAAAATCATGGCAAATCTCTTTGCATGTTTGTTTAAATCGAATCCACTCCAAATGTAAATGCTTGAAATTGGTTGGTAAGGTTATGCAAGCTGACATTTAAACACAACAGTCCGTGTGTTTGTTAATGTGTTTTTTAAAGGAAATCACAGTTGCTGGATGCCCATATGTTATATGCGTGTTGTGATTTCTAATTTTCATCATTTCTAATTTGGCTGAGAACAGTGGAATTGAAGAAGGAATTTGATCTTGCTACTGTAATTTTTAAAATAGCGTTTAACCACTATTCATTTCATGCGTAGCTTTACTCTTTCATAGCAGATCATGGGATTTTTTCCCTCTGTAGTCGTCTCCACAACCTTCAAAACTCCTGTACTACAAAATGCATGGAAATGAACATTTCATCAAATGGCAGTGTTCATGTAGAAATATTATTTTTGTAAATAGCATGTATTTAGTACTCATAGCCCTCAAGACATTTTTTGTTATTTGATACATTCAGTCAAAAATAGCTTGATATCTTTTCAGTAAGAGGGCAAAACCTTTCTTTTACTTTTTTGTGAGTTAACGAAAAACCATTCGGTCGTTTTGGAGCATGTGTGTTCGTTTGTCAAGGAAGTTTCACACATTATAAAGTGCAGCCTCTGTGTTAAAATGGAAAAAAAAAACCAAATGATTTTCGTTGGACAGTGACGATATGCGACCTAACTTTTGAAGAGGCTTGGGTAAAAAGTTATATACCTTAATGGATCACTGACAGCTAAATGCTGACGAGAGATTCCGTGCTGAAAGGGCTGTTTTGCAGTATGTTGTGTAAATATTGCACAGCATGGCATAAAGAGTTTTCCTATAAAGATGGTACTCAGGGCAAGTGCTTAATCCTGCAGAGCGTTAGTCTGAAGGTGACTTTTGTTTACACCTGGTCTAACTGGGATGGTCTAACGCTCAGTGCCACTGGATTCTAAAGCGGTGTGGTGGGTGAATCTGGTTTTGTGATAAGAACTCTATGTAACGGAATGCATCGTGCCATTTAGGGGTGCACGGTATGGATAGAATGATTATATTGCGATTATATGACTACATATTGCGATTGTAACCAATATATTATTTGGCCCATATCGTCACTTTTCTGGAATTAAAAAGGCTTAAAGTATATAAATATTCTATCCATGTGGTCCATATATTAAAACTAAGCTGCAGAACAGACCATTTTCAAAACATTGATGTCACAAAACCCACATGTTTCCATTTGTTTCATTATTCAGCCTTTAGCAGTTTAGCCCCGCTAAGAGGTTCTAAGGAGTGTTTCAGCTCCATGCTGTCTTTTGAATGAGCTACAACACAGAGCAACCAATCAGAAAAGAGATCAGTTACATATTTCAGCTTTAAAGGTGCAGTAACAAAAAACGCCTATTTAATTCTTTGGTTGGAAAATGATTATGTAAGTGATCATTGTGCAACCCTTGTGCCAACTGTAAAGTGTGTTTAAAACAGATAGTTGGCTGCAACCTTTTCAGGGTCTGGGCTTGCCGGGTAATTTTAACACTCGAGCGAACAAAGACATTTTACACAAGTATTTACTTCCAAATTACTGGCAGCAGTTAGTTGAAGGCACTTTTATGTTCCAACATGACTGAACTCCTGTGCACAAAGCAATGCCCACAGAGACACTGGAGGTCTGCAGGAACTCCAGTGACCTACGCAGAGTCCTAAGCTCAACCCGACTGAACACCTTTGGGATGGAATTTTGATTGTGAGCCAGGACTTCTTGCCGTCAGTGCCTGACCTCACAATTTGAAGAGTGGAACAGTAGAAAGGGGAGTCTTGGGCAGCTCTATTATTTCCCATCATTTTGGAATGGGATTTCCCAAAGGTTCATGGTGATGTGATGGTCAGGGACCCGGTACACATCCTTATAGTGTGTGTATATGTATTTGCGTGAGATATACAGTACTGTGTAAATGTCCTAGACACCTATGCAAATTGTTCAAACCATTTTCCTCTGTTTGAGAAAAACCAGCCGCCACGTACAGCGCTCCCATTACTTTTGTATGTAATATATGAACAAAAGTAATGGAACACCTGACCAATACACCAAAAGAGACTTTAACAACCCTGCATTCAGATACACAGACTTTCTTGTGGAGTTTGTCTCTTTTTGCAGCTGCTGCAGGGGTGCCGCCCCCCCATGCTCTGGACTCTGAGGGTAACTTGTTTTTCTATAACAAACTAGATAAAACATGAATGCCCTGCAGTTGGTTTTATATCTGACTTGATTACACTGAAGTTTAAGTCAAGATTAACAAGAAACATCTGAACGGCAGCTGTGTAAATGCGTTAAAAGGAACACTGCTGTTAAAAAGCTCCTCATTTGTTTTAAGTGTTTGCAAACCAAATGTTATTGCAACGTGTTCATGTGGCAGTACTTTTTATATTTTGCATATGTCTTTGTTTGCTCTAGTGTTAAAATTAAAATGATCCTCCATTCCCTCCATGAAACAATAGCTAATGTCCGAACGTCTGAAGAGTGAGCTGAGGGAAAGGAGCTAAAGAATCTCTTTGGTGTTAGCTGAGGAGATCACATGAGACCTCTTACATAATGTCAGCTATTGTTAGCGCTAAATTGTGTGAGATAATTAATGCTCGTCTCTTTAATTCGCCTGTGCAACGGAGCGTCAGCTCTGATTAATGGCTAGATTTTTCAGTGTTCTCACCTCTGTGAGGGGAGAAAAGACATTTATGCTGAATAACCACCACTAGTTTAACACACAACACTGTGGCTGCACTAGAAGGGGCTAACACAGAGAAATGACCACTTCAACGCAGTTTAACCCTAGACATCAAAGTAGATCTGTTTTTTCTAATGTTGTTTTACATGTTGTTGTAGTCCAACATTGGAAGCATTTCAGTATTGGGAGATATTTGCTTTAAAAGTTGACATTGGACCAGTGTTTAGATTTGATTTGAATTAATTTGATATATTAATCAGATGTTTGATGATGTAGTTGTTGTACTCCAGAAAAAAAGAACAATGGGGGGCTTCTGCATTAAAATCTACTTTATACTGCATTTGTTCTCTTGCCAGTGGAAGGTCCACGTGTGTGTCTGTGAGTGTGTGTGCTTCAGTCAATGCTGATTTATGTTCTTTTGTGTCGATTATCGTAAAAAATGACCTTATATAGAGGAAAGATTCTATATAAATAAAACTAAAAAATTTTCAACCGCTCCTTAATTTTGCTGTTTTGACAAATGTATATAAGAGATATACATGCTGGGCAGTATACTGGTTCATACCAAAAACCATTTTTTATTAATGTTATGATATTCATTTTTCTGATACCGCAGTACCGGTTTAAATAGCCCAAATAACGTTCAGAAAGTGGCACAGCTGGAAACTGTTTAAGGGGGGACCTCTTTCACTGCTGCACCGCTGGGGGAACAGAGCTTTTCATTTGAGGAAGCGCTGAAGCTCCGTGTAAAGGGCGTAAAATATTACTTTTAAGGGGTGCATTTTTGCGCAATTTCTTCTTTTTAGCTTTTTTTTGTGCATGTCATTTCTCAAAACCACTTTAATATACAGTAATATTAATATACCTGCCATTTAGTTTGAGGTCGTCTGTTTCTGACGATATGTGTATGATTCTGTACATCAGTGGGATCAAACGGGACAAAGTTCAACTAAGGGCTAAATAATCCCAAAAGTACGTTTTTATCTCAGCATTACGAAGAAACATGCTTGTGTTTAGCCTATAGCGGTTAGCTCTTCATGTCCTGGCGCGGACATATATAGCATTTAGTCCGACAGAGTGGATACATTAGCAGGAAATATTTTAGCCAAGTAATAAGAATAACAACTTTGTTTATACAGCGGATACCGGATCAGAGTACAGCTCAGAGTATTTCACATGGACTGCATTCCAATATAGAACACAGCAAACCACACAAAGAAAGTTAAAAAACACAAAGTGTAAACATTTAAACACTAACCTGGTTCGCCTCCTACCCTCTCTCTCTGTCTCTCTGTCCTCTATATTTTCTTCATCTTCCAGTGGGAAAAAGAGCTCCAACATCTGGCAGATGCTCATTCTGGGTTTGAGACTAATTTTTTCTGAGTTATGTTTGATTTCAGTGCTAAACCAGCTCGTGCACGCTGCTCCACTCCGAGACTCCTTCTGCTTCTCCACGTCTCTCCCTTCTGCATAGGAACTAAACCCCCCCCACAACTTCACATTACTCTCATTTTGTTTATCTCACCTAAAATAACAGAAATTTTGGCAGTTTTGTTGTTTAGTTGCCCATGTGTGCG
>JBBIGA010000083.1:12960213-12975208 GCA_037576975.1 Alestes dentex
CACGTTCGGCCCCGACCAGACACGTTCGGCCCCGACCAGACACGTTCGGCCCCGACCAGACACGTTCGGCCCCGACCCGTTCCTGATAAAATAAGCTACTGTTTAGTAACAATAACAGACATCACCAGTTCATCAATAGCGACATTCAGATATTTAATATTTGACAGTATTTAACACCATCCATCGCTCTCTGTCTCTCAGAAGGTACGGAGGAGCACGCTGATCTGTCTGCTGCTCTGGCTCACATCCGCGAGTTGATCTCGGCGGTGGATTTGCGTGTGAGCGAACATGAGCAGAGCCAGTGGCTGAACGAAGTTTTGAGCCGAATGGAGAATAAAAGCTCAGCCAAGCTGAAAAGCGGCCTCACCTTCCGTAAGCAAGACGTGGCCAGTGGCAGAGCGCTCCTGCACCGCGGCCCGCTGCTCTGGAAGACCGCCACGGGGAGGCTGAAAGGTGAGAGGAGGAGAACACAGCGAAAAGTTCATCATGGTGGAGAAGTAAACAGTCATGTCAGATCTTTTAAAGAAAAATGGCCTAAAGCCTGATTTCTTTACAGTATTAGTGGTAGCAACCAGGGGTCAGGTGTTCACATCACAAAGGCAGCTGTCATCCAACAACCAGTCAGGCAATATTAATCATGAGTTTTATTAAGTAGTGTTTGTATTTATGATGGTTATTTATAGTGGTCGAGTTGCTGAACATCATAGAAGACTGGCAGATGCCTCAGTCGTAGACTGTTCTATAAGTCATTGTTATACCACGTGTTTGTACTCGTTCATAGATGTGCTGGCGCTTCTGCTGTCTGATGTGCTGGTGTTCCTCCAGGAGAAGGACCAGAAGTACATCTTCGCTGCTGTAGTACGTCTTCATGGTCTTGCTTAATTAATCCACTGCAAATGCCTTCAGTCTGGAAAGACATAATACATAAGGATTAGAATTGAAAGGAACCTTTTTCCATCTGTTTCAGTGTTTCAGTTCAAATTACTTCAGCAAGTAGCTTCATTTCAAATTACTTCAGCAAGTAGCTTAAAGCATGGAAAAACTTGGTTTTCCACGCTTTAAGCTACTTACAGCAAAGTTGAGTGAGATCAGGGGTTGCTGGCCTTCGGCAAGTTGAGATTGATTCACTAGGCGCTCTGACTCTAACCGTTCTCAATCCCTCCTTTTCTCTCAGGACCAGAAGCCCCCAGTGATTTCCCTGCAGAAGCTGATAGTGAGGGAAGTGGCCAATGAGGAGAGAGGCATGTTCCTCATCAGCGCCTCCTCAGCCGGCCCCGAGATGTATGAGGTGCACACGACTTCCAAAGACGAACGGAACGCCTGGATGAGGCTGATCCGAGAGGCCGTGGTGATGTGCGTAGAACGCTTTGACGAACTAAAGCCACTTTTTCTTAGCCATGCAGGAACCGTGCTGTACCTGAACCGCACTGTGATGGCACAGAACTTGCAGCACGCTTTGATCTTCCAGTGTATCTCAGTCTGGTAACGGAGTTTCTGACACGTCAGAAGCGCAGTTCTCTCCCCACAGCCACGTTCATGGAGTCGAACCAGCGGAAGGTTTTTCTGTCAGAGCCGTTTTTGTTATTGTGGTCTTTTAGTATTTATAGTATTGTTTGAGTTTTTCTTGCCATTCTTTAGCCATGTAATGAAAACCCAACCCATCTAACTTGTTAGCTATGGCTTGGTAGACCTTTGTATCTATCACAGCCTTAAAGGTAAATTTGTTAGTGTCACTGAAAACTCGCACTGAAATTTATCTTCAGCTCAAACAGAAAGGAGTGCTTTGTCGACTTCCCAGTTGTTAGTTTATATCTCTATTTGAGCTCTTTCTATGTTGGGATGACATTTCGTTCAGTCAGAAAGCAGTGATACAGTTCGGCTGAGGCCCGCTTCAGCCCGGCCGTCGAGCAACTCGGGTTCGGTTCGGGTATGAGTCACTTTATTTGTAATGAAAAAATATTTGTTTGTGGTTTGACATGGTTCCTTTTGTCAGTGGAAAAGTACCATTGGAAACATTTATACACATGTACAGAAATACACACCTATGCAAATGTAGCAAAAAGAGAGAAAATGGTCTGTTTGCATGCTAATTCGTCAATGAGCTTTAAAAATAAGATTGAGAAAAATGAAACTGCTCAGTCTACTCAAAAATACTCCATTAGTCACAGATTGACACATTTACTGGCTACAAAACTTATCTTGAGAAGAATCACACCCCTGCGGAATATGTTATATTGGGAAATGTATTAAATTTTATTGACCCTGCTATCTACTTATCACCCGAATTCTCATTTTCTGAGCTGTATCATTATTTAACTGCTTCTTTCATACCCTGTGTCTGTCAAGTGCACACAGTTAGCAGACAGTACCGTGCCAAGATTCCTATCATAGATTTGATTGCCTTAGTAAATCTAACGCTCATAGATCTGGCCCACAGCCCTATTCGGACTCAAATCAGAGGGAAAACAATGAATTTGAATGATTAGGTTTCAGTTGTAATCCATAGAAACTGTGTTTTTTGAAGGACAAACCCTCAGACCCCTCATACACCACACTCTTCCAGTTCAAAATGCAAATGCAAAACAGATACGAATAGTACTGTTGCCCATACCAGTGTGTTTGTGTGTCACACAACCTAATGCTGTCTTATACTGCTCGCTCTTTCTCAGTTGCCACGAGAAGGAGGACGATATTGCAAGTGAATCAGAAGAGGAGAGAAAGGTGGCAGAAGCAAAATTCCAGAAAATTCATAAACTACAAGGTAAAGCTCACCGCTCAGAGCCCGACAGACTGGGTTACAGCTAAACTGTTGCTGGAGTGTAAGGCAGCCTTTGACTGGGTGCTCAGTTTGGACATTGATCGTGGCCCATGGACAGGAATCTGGTAAATAAATAGACGGTAATCTGTGATTGCAGTTGCTGGTTGTGTTGCACTTTGTGCTGCAGTTTTACCACAGATGCTCTGCGTCTCTTATTGCTTTAACAAACAAGTTCTGTCATCTCCCCATTTTCAAGTTGTACTTTATGGCCTGATACAAACCAGTCACAGTTAGAACCAATAGTATTCTTTCTTGTGCAGTAATCCACCAGCCTTTGGGACGCATTAGCATCATGTTAACAGGCTGTGGTATATTTACTACGTGCTGGTCTCCATCTGTCTGGCAGAGTCTCTGTGTGGTCAGGACCAGCTGATCTGCTCCAGTCTGGAGGAGAAGCTGCAGATCTTTGCGGAGCTCTCAGCTATGGCAGGTCACAGGGACGGGGGTCCCGAGCCCAGGCTGCTAGTGCGGCCCGGGACAGACGAGATCCCACACGCTGCTGTCCTGATCAATGCTGCACTCAAGGAAGGTGAGATGGGCAGATTCATGCACTACGGTCCTGCCAGGCTAAATGAGTTCTACCAAGGTCTAAAATAAAGGTTGCCAGTGGTTATTGGTTGAGAAGTATAGGATGAAAATCTGCAATCACACCAGCCTTTTGGAGAACCTTAGGATCCTCTTGTTGCAATTTTTTCCCAAGGATAGTCTGGTCTTTACCACTGCCATGTACTGCCAAGTGTGTTTCATTTTTTCCTCTCTTCTTCTTCCAATCTAGCGGAGAGTCTTAAAGCAGCTCTGTTAGCTCGCTGTGCCCCCGCCGCTGCTCCGGCGCTTCTGCCTCCACAAGGGGAGCAGACTCCCGACACCTCCAGCAAGGTGGAGTCCGATCCTGCTGCTCCTTCTCCTCCGCCTGCTGGTGGAGAACCTCTTTCAGCAGATGCTCCGAAGCGTGAGGAAGAAGAGGCAGGAGGAGAGGAAGGCCTGGACCTCTGTCTTCAGAATCAGAGCACGGGGACCGGCCGTGATAACATGCACATTCAGGTCAGGAAATAGTTCCAGGTTATCACAGTTTCAGTTGAGTTCTGTGACTGGCAACTACAGGTGAGAGTTATGAGAATTAGTTTAACCTTAGAGGTATTAGGATTGGAGATGAGATAAACCAGTGTAAAGGGTCTGACACAGACCTGGTGGGCTAACAATTGCACAAAGACATAGAAATTGGAGGGAGAACGTAGTTGGTAAAGAAATAATTTTAGTGAGGACCACCTTTTTTCCTGCTTCTGATGATGTTTGGTTCAGAATAATTTGCAGATTCCCAGACATTGCAATAGAAACGCACAGTACACGTAAACAGGGTTGTAGAAACACATGGATTGAGACAAATGGTCTGGCAAACAGGACATAGAAACACGTTAATTCAGAAACAGTGCCTTCGGAGTACACCGTACATACACAGACACTGCCATACAAATATGATACCCACAGAAATGCATGGACTCACACAGCAGTGTTAAAAAACGAATAGATTCAAACATGTTGCTGCAAACACATGAACAGCAAACATCAAATGAAGAATCAAATGAACTCGCAAAATCAGACCATAGAACACAACAGCGCTCTAGAAACCCATGGTTTTACAGACACTGCCATAAAAGCTCATGGGCTCATAATCACTTTAATAGGAAGACATATAGTCCAGATATTGTTATAGAATTATAGGCACTCAAACAGTGCCGTGGAAAGATGTGGACTCATAAACATTGTCATAGAAATACATTGAATATCAGACATTGCAATAGAAACACACAAACTCAAAAACAGATGAACAAGTCCCAAACATTGCCGCACCCCAGTCAGAAATTCAGCCTTTTTCCTCCTTTTTTTTGGACATCACAGTTATAGTTAAAAAAAAAAAATATATATATATATATTTTTTTTAATCAGTAGCATTTAGAAGTACAAAGAATTACAAATAGAAATGTGCATAGTCTGCACTGACTGAACAGTGTAAGAAAGAGAATTTTAACAATGTGAAGGAATATTGTTATTAGTCCCACAGAGAAGCATTAATGATTTAGAATCCTCTACTAAAATCACATCCCAGTCTTAATATTATGAAACATTCATGAGCTCAAAATAAAGAGAATCCATTTCCCCGCCTCTAGGGCACCATTTCATTAAAAATGAACCGGGATCATTAGACCTGAGTCTCCTTCGGTCCTTTCCTTTCTGCTTCTGTTAGCGTCTTGGATGTTGTGCTGCCATATATTTCACTGGTAAGGTGCAGTGCTGACCCAAGCATAAACTACTCTTACGCTTAAGCAGATCTACCTTTCTTTCTCTTCTTTCTTTTTTTTCTTTCTTTCTTTCTTTCTTTCTTTCTTTCTTTCTTTCTTTCTCTTCTTTCTTTCTTTCTTTATTTCTCTTTTTACCTGTATCTAGAGGTCAGTACTATTGTCAGGGTACTGTATGTATGTTCTGAATCTGAATTATGGAATTATTAAGAAGATAATTCTCTTTTTTCTTTCTTTCTTTCTTTCTGTCTGGACATTCTTTGTTTACCTGTATCTAGAGGTCAATACTATTGTCAGGGTACTGTATGTGTGTTCTGAATCTGAATTAAGGAAACTAGATCAGGTTTCAGACGAATTAAGCAAGTTTTAATAACTGATCTGAGTAATTGTTGCATTCATCCAAAGTAGCAATCCTTCATACAGATGTGGAATGTTGGTGTATGCAGCTGTCCGATCAATCACGGTATCGCTCACCTCTTCTCTGTCAGGCCCTAATTGACTTTTAAATGTCTCTCTGTTGAATTTGATGCACAGCAGCTGAAGGTCTATCAGTATTCAGTCACTGACAGAGTAAGCATGCAGGAGAGTACAGAAACGCCACTTACCTGCCATGTGTGATACTGCCTGTCATGCAGGCTTGAGTTTAACCCATAGAGGTTTATAGAACCTGAAATGTTCATTAGCGAACGCAGCTGTTCATGCCAGTGGGATTTGCTCAGTGGTGCATGCATCCCCAGATGTGTCTTATATGTCAGTATATTTGCTTCATCTTTCCAAATGAAGTCATAAATTCTATGCGACTTACAGCCATTATAACGCAAAGAGTTCACGTGAAGAATGCCGACGGCGAAGCTTGGGTACGAGATGCACAACGGTGTAAAGGTCAAGACACAAAGGAAAAATTGGCCTTTTTTTAAGCTTTTGTGTCTAAAATGCCTAAAACCTCTCCCCAAATTAAGTGGTGGCATCCAAAAAGAACAATTTTGAACAGAAGTCGATAGCTTCGATTCTAGAGGTGTATTGCTGATCACATGACTTCACAAGGCAGCTGAATGGGTTGCAGCCTACATGTTTGGTATGACAGACTTAATTTTGCAAATGTTTAATTTAATGATATTTTGAAACAGGTCATTTACTTTTATTTGTAAGTCCAGTTGTTCTCCTGTCAGGTCACTGTGACCGACCGAACAAGTTAGGTCCACCAGGTGGCACTGTGTACTACGAAGAGCCGAGCAACTAACATACTTATGTCCTCAAGAGGGCATGAAATCTACTTTCACCTTGCGTTGTAAACAAAGAGTATTCACTGGCAGTGTCTACATTCTCCAGGCCTGATTGAGCTTTGCTCTATATGAGTGACTTTGCTCTAGTTGAGGGTGAAGTTTAGAAGTTTAAATATGGCCATTAAGGTATAAATCACATTATTTCCTATCAAACTCAATTTCATTTATGCTCTTTTTGTATGGCCTTATGTTATGTCATAATATTATATTTCCACTCAGTCAGCAGAGACAGCAACATCAAATGAAAGAGCTGTCAAGTGTTTTCAGATCGTGATATAATAGTCCTCCCAGCTCTCTTTTTGAGTGATAGTAATAGTTGTTGGAGGTATTAGTGGTTTTATAGATATATTGAGACTATATACTATGTAGTTGGGGCTGACTTCTTGTTCTCTTGTCTGTTTTTGTTTGTGTTTTTATGTCCAGGTTTGTCAGAGTGTCCAGAGCTTGACCCAGTTGCTGTACAGCCTACAGGTGATCTCATTTAGTCTCAGACACCCACGTACACAAACACAAAGTAATTACAGTGAATCATAGTCTCTTTCACGGCCTTCGTGAGGTTTAGAAAGCCCCAGTGGCAGAGAACGTAATCTTGAAACTGACACTCACACTGCCTGAATGACTTATCTGTCGCTCCAGGATCCTGGTCAATCTGCTCGTAGTGCATTTTCTGCTCCTCATAATCCACGTAATCCCAATCGCAAACTTACACTCATCAGTCCATAAAACCTTCCTCCACAACTCGGATGTTATGTTTCTGTGTTTTAGTGCAAATATCCATCTTTTCAGCCCATGTCTCCTCTAAATAAGTTTTCTTCTCACAGTTACAATCCAGCCCTTGTCAGAGTTTCTCAGATCCTTACACTTGCCCCATTTTTCCGGTCCCTAGACGTGAGCTTCAAGACACATCTCACCCCTTGACAGGTGCCATTGTAACGAGACAATCAGTGCAATTCCCCTCAGCTGCGAGTGATTTTAATGTGGGAAATTTGCTGGGTTTTTTTTCCTGACACACACACAAAAAAAAATGAGCCGAGCCACTTGTACTGAGTGGCTGTTTGGACTGAAAATTAAATAAACAAGCCCTCTGACTTTAGCACTGCACTGTATGTCTACACTCAAATCTTTTTATGGAATTAAAGGAATATCTGTAGCATATTGTAACAAACAAAACATCCTTTCTCATTCCTTTTTATTCAGAAAAAGCAAAAATCCCATAGGCAGAAGTTCAAACACACTCCTGTTTTTGTTTATTATGGTTGTGTTTGGAGTATTTTCTAAGTGCAGGGAAATTATTGTCCATGGCAGTTGACCAGATGCTGCAGAATAAAGCAAATAGAGATTAGGCTGAAAAATGCTGGTGTATTCCTTTAAGGACAATCCACTGGCATTGCGTTTATTTATTGTTCCTCAAGGCTAAAGTCTGAAATTCCTTTATAAGGTAACCCTCACAGAGTCACTGAGGAACCAGAAGAGTTTCAGACTGGAGTTTTCAGCATATCTAGTAGCACGTCTGATGGGCGAGTTTTAATAAAAGCCACTTAAATGATTTCTGTGCTGCCTGGTAGTTGCTGGCCTGAAGAGGTGTGAAGTGATTGCTGAAGAGTACTAATTTAGGGATGAGCAATTTGTGTGTGTGTCCATGGCCCTCATTCTCAAGTAGTGACTCAGCTAGTGTGTTTATCACAGATCTTCGGACGCTTCTCTATAACTCAGTGAAACAGTAACATTTTATTTAGATGGCCCGCTGTGGATGCTTTATACTCACTCACCTTGTCTGTAACTGAATGTCTAATAAGTCCAGCTCAGCTTTTTAATAAACCTATACACAGCATTTATTGACCTTAATCTAAGACATAAAACCTATTCTTGGTCTTCAACCCAACACTGTCTGTAATCAGCCATGTTATTTTCCAGCTAGGGGACCATCATGACAAAGTCTCACCACTTCAAAATTCTATTAAAAACCCTAAATCAGTCAAGATGTCTAAAGTATGTGCATTTGGATTCGCACTGGAGCTACAAGGCAAATGTAGCTAACAAATAATAGCAGCTTAGCATCATCTGACTGTACACATAAATCATCAACTATTATAAGGTGCCTCTAAATTGATGTTCAAAAAGTACATTACAATTGATATAAACTTACTTGTAAATGCTTCATTTTACAGAGCAAAGATTAGCTGTTAATGCTATTGATTCATTGACAAAACACAAGGTCCATCACCAAACTGGCAGCAGTCTAGCGCCCCCTAGTGGTCTACCACCACCTTGCAATTGTCTCTTCTGCCTTACGTGTTCATTATGACTAAAACATATTTTACGCAACCAAAACAATTGTAACCAATTCCTTTTAAGTGTTACTTTAATTCTAACTTTAAACTGTGCTGAGTAGTTAATTTCTATACAAATGTTATCTAAAATTTGCCTTGTGGCGCCTAAGCCCCGTGGTACTGCCACTGTGTCAAACATTCTTGGCGGGTTTTTTTTCCGTACTGTTATAGAAGTGGACAGAGTAGATCTTGTAGATACAAAAACAGACAATAGAGCCTGTCTGTACTTTTTTTTTTTTGTTCTGTTATTTTTATGTATGACTCAATCAAGTTGGGGGCTTTCAGCAATTTAATGAGCCGGATTCCTCCGAAATAGCACGCTCAGTGATTAGCACGCTTAGTGATGTGCCTCGCTTGGGTCATGCTTTTGATCAACCACATCATGACTCATTCTTTATTCAAGCTTAGAAGTTGTGACTGGCCCTGCTGAGACCGTCCTCTTTGTGTTTGTTTGTTGTTGTCCTCTCCAGGCGGCCGTCACTATCCAGGACAGCTGCTACGAAGTCCAGCGGCTTCTGCTCCTCCTGCTGACGAGCTCCACCCCTCACCACGCCCAGCCCCGCCCCCCGGTCGGGCTGCAGGAGCAGGAGCGGCAGCGGGAGGCGGAGCGTCGCCGGGAGGAGGCCGCAGGTGTGGTCCGGCAGCGCAACGTCCTGGCACGGGAACGACAGCAGTGGGAGCGCGAGTGCCAGGCCTGGCAGCTCCGGCACAGCCAGCAGGAGAGCATGCTGGAGCAACGGGAGCAAGAGTGCCACCTGGAGGTGCGGAGGCTGCAGCAGGAGCGCGAGGAGCTGCAGGAGCAGCTGCAGGACTACCAGCAGAGTCTGGAGCGACTCCGTGAGGGCCAGCGCAGCGTGGACAGAGAGAGGGAGCAGCTGGAGACCCAGCGGAGACTGCTGGGCAGCTGGAGGCACGAGCGGCAGGGCAGCCTGCCCGCCATGGTGATCCCGCTGGACGGGCAGCAGGTGGGTGAAGCTCAGCGCCTGTAGGTGTTTGGTTTAGGCCCTGATTGTCCCTTGGGGACTGTGGCCTTGTGCCCAGAGTCCTGCATGGCAGTATGCTGTAACTCAGGATGGACGATGGTTTAGTTTTTAATGCTCTTATTATGTACGTTTTTATTTCTGTATTCGAGGCTCTACTTCAGCTCGGAGCTCCAAACATTAAAAAGGAACTAAAAAACCATAAGCCACCATGGGCTCTAATAGGTAAATTCAAACAGAAGAACCTCCTTTGGTCCCACAAAGAGCCTTTCAATAGAATATTTGTTGGAAAAAGATGTGTGCAGTAGCTTTAAATATATAGATAAACAGCTTGAAGTCGTCTTAAGATCTCTGACAAGTCATCTCCCAAGTAGACTCTCCTTACATTAAAAACACTTTTGGCTCTAAAGGTTTTATGTTCTTTGTTATGTCGTTTTAAGCTGTTCTTTTAAATCACTGCTTGTCTTCCACACTTTTGACCTGCAGTGTGAGAGACTTTTTTCCAGTGTTGAATCTTTCTCTTTGTGCTGTTGGCCTGTGTGTGTGTGTCTGTAAGTGTGTAAGAGACCTTTCTCTGTCTGGGTATGTTTAAAGTAGTCCTACTGCCTGCAGCTAAAAACTTAAAGTCTTAAAAGGTTTTGCACTCAGCGTGGGCCTTTAGATGCAGCTGTCTTTAAAAAAAATGAAATTCGTTCTTTCCTCCCTTTGTTTCCTCATTCCGCCTTTTCTTGTTGCCAAAACATCCAAATCGTGATGTCAGACGGAATGTCTCCCGAACCCTCTCTCGTTTTGCTTTGAAGATCCCACAGAGACGAGTTCTAACTCTCTCGCTGTTTCTGCCTCACTCTGTCCTGCGCGTTTTCTGCCAAGTTTTTGTCTCCGAACTTTCTCCGATCCTACAGTTTTCATGAAACAGGCGGAATGAACTCCAGAGTGTTTGGTCTGATTGAAAAATGGTGCAACTTTTTGATCACGTTTTCGCGCAGCAAACAATTTTGTCTGACCTGTTAATGACTTTGGAAACAGTAGCATCCATCTAGCAGAATCCTAGCAACCATCTGGAACACATTTCTACTTTTTTGTATTGCTAATGTGGCTGGACAATAAATTGTTTGGTAATCATTATCATGAAATTAGCCGATGCTATGCTATAATGCAGTATATTGATATGCAAATTTGCCATGTCAGACCAATCACAGTAAATTCAGCTGTATCTTCACCAGTCCCTAAACATTATGGACTCATCAGTGTACTTTTTGACATACAGCGAACCCCGACATTCACAGGGGTTACGTTCTAAGAGCATGTTACGTTCTAATTGTGAAAAACTGAATTTGTGATGTGCTTAAAAAAAATGCCTAAAAATGCCTATTTTTATAGTGTAAACCCTAAATATGCCCCAAATATGCTCCCAAGATGCTGTAATTTCATTTTAAATTTTCAGTTTTTCTTTGGTATGTGCTGTCGTTTTCTTTGGTATAAGCAGGGTAAATACAGTAATAAATTAATTTTATTTAGAGTAATAAAATACAGGGTTTTCAGAAGAACAAAACACAAGAACACAAGAACACTCAGCGAAACACTCGAGACGCTCGAGAAACTGTTCTGATGCAGGAATGCTGGACTGAATCTGCCAGAGATGCGTCACAGGGCAGCAGCCAATCACCAGCAAGGAAAAATGAGTAGCGTTCTCGGATTGGCTACTTTCAAACCTCCTGCCTCTGAGTACAACGGTATTTCACCTCCCAAGACACGCTTTCTTTGTGTTCTTCGCAGTACCAAAAAATGTATAGTTATATTTTATATGGAACTGTAGCTGAATTTATGTTAATATTTATGTTACAAAATTAGTAAACTTTATTTGTCTTAATAAAAAGGAAAAAAATGCGGTGGATATCCCCAGTTTCCCTGAATTTCCGCGAAAATTATTAGTTAGGTTGTAAGAAAAAATCAGCGAATGACTAAACATGTGAACGCTGAACAGCGAATAAGCAGGGGTTCACTGCAAAGTCTACTGCAAATGCTGTATTAAGGCTGTCACACATTATTTGAGCAAGGCAAGGTTTATTTGTAAAGCACATTCTCGTACTCAGAAATCATTCAGTGTGCTTTACAAAGATAAAATTTGCATAAAACACAACCATAAAATTTATATAGAATAAAAGTAGGGTTTTCATGCCATATAAGTTAAACAAAGGTAAATAAGCAAGATTA
This sequence comes from Alestes dentex, assembly GCA_037576975.1. Classification (NCBI taxonomy): domain Eukaryota; kingdom Metazoa; phylum Chordata; class Actinopteri; order Characiformes; family Alestidae; genus Alestes; species Alestes dentex. The sequence goes on from JBBIGA010000083.1 coordinate 12,972,133, forward strand.
AAATATAGATAAAAGTGCATAATTATTGGCCAAATCTTGCTGGTTAATGGACATCAGATGGAAACAGGGCGTTTTTTGTTTGGTTTTTTTAACTGGCAGCAGTTGGGGAAGTAAAGTAATCTAGAGATTCTTTAGACAAATGATTGGGTAAACATTTGTTTGTATTTTTGTTTCAAAAGTTAGACGATTAGCATGGCCTGTCTTAAAAAAAAATCTTCCGATTCAGGTTTTAATACTACTGAGGCCAGTTCTGCTCAGATATAGACCTTTAAACACTATGCAGACATTCAAGACGCTTATTATTTACCTTGTAAAGAGTTCAACAGTTTTACATGGAAACTTCAGTAAACTCTGTTCGGCTTAGACCTAGTTAAACAAAACCTTTCACCTAATATACACTTATATGTGCAAATTGTGAGCACAGACAAATGGATCAGTGATATCCTGCTGGTGTGGGTTTCTTCTCCGTCAGTGGTGCTCAGAAATCTGTCCTGACGCTTGACTGTGTCCTCAGGTTGTAAGTTGCTTTGGATAAAGGCATCTGCCAAGTGAATGTAATGTAATGTAATTTAAGGGGAGACAGTTTCCCTTTTTGGAGAATCTTTGGCCTGCTAGCACGTTATGATGACTTGTGGATAACCTGTTTATCCACCTAATTGCAAACTAATTCAAGAATAAATCAAAAAGGTGATTCATCCAAAAAAACAAAAAAAAAAGCCCCAAACTTTTTAAGCAATCATCTCTGGCCTAAGATTGTCAACATCATGCAGCTATAGTTTCTTGCTGTTGTTTCTCTGTGCTTGTTGCAAACTCCTAACTTTTAGAATTCACACGTATTGCTGGCTGCAGACAACAGAATGGCGTCATTAATGGATAATTAGTTCTCACACACAGCTTTTTGAAACAGAGAAACACATTTTTGGCTTGTATCGTCCTGTTTTGCTGAAAAAACGTCCTTTCCATTCAAGCCTTGTGGTGCTCGCCTCTTCTTCCTCAAACAAACAAGACAAAATTAGATGTGAATATGTAGGTTCAAAGCTATACAGAATATGATTTTAATTTATTGCATAACAGGACTGGGGTCCACTTAACAGTTATTGGACAATCACCAGTAATAGTCATGAAACCGAAAATTGATCTGCTGCAAGCATGAGTGCTCTGATCATACAGACCCAGCCACTGTGGCGAGCTAAGAAAGGTGAATTGCATTTTTGATTATTGCGATTTAGATCTCGTTAGGTCTTTTTCCACAAAAATGATTTGACAGATGATTTTTAGCTCATTAAAGCCTCACAGGGCTTTTATTAGACTTGTGGACACGAAGAAGACAAAGATCAAGAAAATGGACATTGCTAAAAACAGACAGGTACTATAGTCCATCACTGACTCCCATCTGAAGATCTGCATCAGGCCGGTGAGTGCTGAAGTACTTCAGCTTGGAGATCTAAGCATTAAAGTGTTCAAACTGTACTGTGAGCTCTGATGGAAATCAGTGTTAGTGTTTGTGTGTAATATTATGTTAGTGTTTATACATGTTTGAGCCTCACACTGGTTGGACCTTGACTCATCTGCTCAACAGCCTCTTCGTATCTCGTTTTCTGAATCCCTGTGGAATTAATGACTTTAAGGTAATTCCTAGGTTTTTTTTTTTTTCTTTTTTTACTGGATCATGTCCAGGAAGACCTTCCAACACATGCCTTAACAAAATCAGTGACTTGGATGGGAAAACCAGCAGCCTGAGCGCCGAAGTGCTCATTACTTCCAGTCCCATTGCTTTCCTTTCAAGTTCAGTCAAATCAGGTGTGCAGGAGCCACTGGGCAGGAAATCATTTCTCTCCTCAGCCTAAAGTACACAGAAGAGCTCGACTGCAGTCAAACAGCTTCGGCTCTGGCTCTGTCTGTCTCGCTCTTCGATCGCACACACACACACACACACACACACACACACACACACACACACACACACACACACGTGCAGCGCCGCCTCTGATTCATTATCCGGGGTAAGGAGAGCTATTCGAGGCTCATCGGTCTTGACGTCTGCCTCTTGACTGTGCACTAATAAACAAGTTAATGATTGATGATAATGAAAGTGTGCTAAATAAAAGGCAGGACAAAAATAATTAAAACCAGCTCTGTGTACATCGCCCTCTGTGGACAATCAATTCGGACGGAGGCGGCTCCGTGATTCATTTGGACGTTTGGACTTAAAAAGGTTGTTTTAAGGCTTGCCAGAGGCTTGAGAGGAGTGTGGGGGGGGGGGGCAGGAGGGTGTTGGGTTAAGTGTGATGGGTTACTTCTTAAATTCGCTTCATGCCTGAACACCCTGGGGCATGATGAGGTCATTAGAAAAATGATGTTCAGAACCTGAGTACTTGTGATGTGAAACTTAATCGGAGTTTTCAGATTAATCTGTTTGCAGCATATTTGTTGTCATATATTTTATATAATATATTGCATATCGAAGCAGCTGGCTTAAGCCATTTAAGGTGTTGCAGATGATAGACTTTATTTCATGAAACCCTTTATTTCTAATGCGGCCACTTCCATTTTTGATGCTTAGCCGTGACCGTTATCTGCAAGCAGTGATAACAGAAGCAGTGAAGTAGGATTCAGCACTCGTACCTCATCGCAAGCAGAGAAATTCTGTCGAAAGGATGGGATTCGAAACTTTCTGGTAAAAACATAGTCAAAATATCCTAAAACATTTATTGTTTAATTTTTATTTATTGTTATTCATTTGGTTTCTGTGTAGCAGTTAGCGTTAATTATTTACATGAATGCATGTTGCAAGTGTTCAGTACACATTTCTGCCCAATCTAATAATAAATAAGGAACTGGCTCATAAGGAAAAGGCTTCTAACACACTTACATATAACCCATAAGAATCCCACAGAGAGTCAAAATTTTGCTCAGAGGGCCAAACTTCAAAAAATCTAAAAAGTGTCAGGAGTGGATTTTGTAATCAATGACAATCTGGTTTAAATGGCCTGGAATGACCCAGAAGGACTTTATGCTACATGTTGTACTAAAAATGAATAACGAATGACAAACAGTTCCTTTTACTAATTAAACA
>JBBIGA010000083.1:13021499-13039697 GCA_037576975.1 Alestes dentex
CTCTCTCTCTCTCTCTTTCTCTCTGTCTCTCTGTCTCTCTCTCTCTCTCTCTCTCTCTCTCTCTCTCTCTCTCTCTCAGTTTAGCTACACATTCCAGTAATTCCAAATGTGGAGTGTTTCCAATGGGGATATAAATGTTAAAAACTTTCTAAGTATAATTATGCACATTGTTTTTCTCCATAACTAATTATGGCTCACTTGTAACTTACAGAGAAAAAGTCCTGGTATGGTGCTGGGCTTCAGGCTTCCAGCTGATCCTATATATGCAAAAGTGAAGGCAAAGTAGAGGGTGGTCTGGTGTCCATCTATCTTCTGGCCTCAGTAAAGCCTGAATTAAAAACAAAATATTTCCATTATTCCATGATTAAAAATCAACTTTGCTATTTTTATTGTACAATGAAATATTTAAATGTCAAAATGAAGCTTAAGGCCATTTCCACAAGATATTCTGATATATGTCAACAAAAACACTTTGATGTGCATTGCTGGTTTGTTTGCAGGCACAGATTAATGTCAGCAGGATACATATTCAGACTTGAAAGCTCATCAAAGGAAAGCTGGAGGCAGTTGCTGTTTTCTTTTTCATTAAAAAGAAGCAAAGAAATGTGTGTGAAAGCAGTCGCTGTTGCTAAATTTCTAACATATGACACATGGTAAGCTAGGTCAAAATTTTACCTCTTTAAATGGACCATGGAGTGTAATTTTTGCACACACTGACAGGTCGGTGCCTGCTGGCTGATAATCAATGACGGGAATAATATTTCACATACACACGAGTCACAAGTCATTTGACCGATCAGATTTAGTTATTTTGTTGTTGCATAGGCTCAAACACACAAACTGTATGTGTGTGTGTAAAACAAGCTTTTCAGTTCAGAAGTCCGGATTTTTACACATTTTTTGTACACATTTTTACACATTTTTTTACACATTTTTCTGCATCACAAAAATAACTCTCTTGCACAATTTAGACAATTAAGTCCATTTCAAAACCACTGTTCAGTTTTTCTTTTTTGTTTGACACAAAATGCATGATAATCCTCCATTCACGCATTTACATTTACTGAATATTTCAAAGCCTGTCCTCCAGATTTAAGTGGTGTTGGTCTTTCGTAGTGCACAGTAGGGCTGGGCATGTTGCTACTGAAATTTAGGGCTTAAATTGTAAATGATGGTCACTGAGTAGGGGAGTCAGTGAGGCAGGGAAAGGTCCATCAACATAAATTGTAATTATAATAAGGTCAGGGTTAGATTGCTCCATAACATTGAATTGAAACTTAACATTTTTTCAAATGTGAATGTGCATAAATATATAAATAACCAATAAATAAATAAACAAACTAAAACCACACAAAAAAATGAACCGCCCCCCACACCACCACTTTAACAAAATTTTGCCAGCAGATATTTCTAACACTGGTTACATCCCAACGCTGCTGTTGGGGCTTGTAGTGTTAATAAATAAAACACAAAAACAACTACACACAACTGTGAACTTTGGCAAAGCTGCTGCCCCACAGAATGCTATAGTAACATAAAGTAACAGCCACTAGTTTTAGGCTCTTGCATCAGTCTGTTAGTCTTTGGCTCCCTTGCTATCAGACTGAAAAAGATGTGGAGCATCACTTCACCAGAAACCATCTCTAACTGGCCTAAAAAGGCAGATTTTACTGCTGCCGCCGGTCACAGAGACGTTTGGGACCCTTTCTTTGTACCACATTCAAAAGAGTCTCTCAAGAGCAGAACTGAGACTCAAAGTAAACAGACAAAGGAGCACAGAGACAGTGAGGCAGAAATATTCCATTTAATTCATTCATTCAACAGAGACCACAAAGAGGGCTGGTGCTCATCAGCCATTAGTATTATCACATTTTCACAGACTCAAACACACACACTCTCTCACACACCTCTATGCTTTTCCACCTTTATGGAATTTTAACAGTGCAATATCCTGTGCTTTTATGATATGGCCTTTACAGAAACACACACACACACACACACACACACACACACACATGCAGCGGGCTACTGTTTACATGCAGCTCTGAAACTGCTTCACTGAGATAAGTGCTTTAAAAGGTTGAGTCATAATTGCTGACACCTGTGAGCAGATATGGTTTCATATAATGCTGAACGGGAGATAAGAGAGAGAAAACGTTCGTGTTTGTCCAGTAATCTTAATGGAGCACAGTTTGGTTAGGTGGAGGTTTAGAGTGTGTTCCTCGGGGAGTGTGTGTCTATCCATGATAGGAAGCTAAGTTAACCTGCCCACAGAGTCGGAGAGTGCAGTCCTGTTATGCAGGTGAAGGTGTCTGCAGCAGTGGTGCAGCGGTGTGTGAGTGTTTTTAAGGAGCTGCCGCTCCAATATGGTCTATAATTAAGAAGTGAAATACACCACAGACAATTTAACTGTGTTTTGTTCTAATGTGAAATGCTTTCGGCAGTTGTGGTCAAAATCAAGCAAAAAATTACACGTGTGTACATGTCCATCAGTCATACATGAACACACCACAGCACAGCCACAGTATGAACAGTGTGAAATTATTTCTCTTGCTCAAGCGTTCCTCAGTGGAGCCGCTGGCAGCCCTGGGATTCAAACCCACAGCCTCCCGACTACAGGGGCAACTCGCTAACTACCAGTTATGAGATGGGGGTCCCTGAGTATGTGCACCACTGGCCTGGTGATGTGTATCATTAGTGCTAACCAGAGGCGTTCAGAATGTGTGTGTGTGGGGGGGGGGGTGCACTGGGGGGGGGTCTGGGGGTCCTCCCCCGAAAAATTTTAATGAATTAGATGCCATTTCCTTCATTCTGGTGTATTTTTTAACAGGTGGTTAAAGACCTAATTATACCTCCAAAAGTGACTTAATGACTATTTTAGAGACAGATTCAACAATTCAGCAAGTAGCTCCTCATTCAACTAGTCCAAACATCCATCAGCCTGGTGTTAAACCCACCGCTGGGCCTGAGATGAGGAAATTAATGCGACACAATTTATCACCAACAATGACTTCATGGGTGCATTTTACTTTTTCATTTTGTGTGTTCTTTTTTTATTTAATTGTAGATGTAACGCAACATTTCCACTGGAGGAAAAAAAAAAAAACTTGTGAGGAAATTTTGACATACTTTCCACTTTTTTGTAAAGAATTTTCTTATTTCCATTGTGTCTGGAGAGGGAGCGAATATTGCAAACAACTGTTCATCAACCAAGAATTCCCTGGGTTTCCTGTTTAAGTGTCTAAATAAGGCGACGCTCACTGCTAATATTTCATTGTGGAGGTGAACATTAATGTAACGTGGCCCAGAGCAGCGGTTTACGAACTGTTTTCTTACCGGCTCCAGGTCCCGCAGCCTGTCTGTGATCTGACCCTTCGCTTCACTGCGTGCGGCGAGTTGGAGGCGAACCCGGAGCGGATTCCCGGCGGTGTGTGTGTTCTCCTATCGATTAGGTGAATGGATTCTTTCGCGAAACAGTGCTGGCTGAACTAATATTTTATGTTAAATGTGGGGAGGTCCAAACGAATAATTATGAAATGTGCAGGGGACACGCCCCCTTCAGACTGAATGGCGGCGACGCCCCTGGTGCTAACTGATATTGATTCAATTAAAGTTCACGCTACTTCCTGAATATATCATGGTATCAGACGGTTCAAGTTTAAGTTTGCATTAATAACGTTACTGAACCCCATGCTTTCAGAGTAAAAAGTCTTTCAAACCTGATGTACTGAACAGATTGGCCCTATATTTTAACTAATTACTCGAGGGCCACACCTCCTCATGGCATAGTGGGAGTTCAGATGAGAGGATAAAGTGCAACTGTCCCTCTGGTCATATCAACCCACACCTTGTTGACAAAATCTCTCCCCACCAAACTAAATGAAAAAGGACCCCCACCACACTCCCAACACAAAATACACGTGGATTGCTTGGTTACACCTAAAAGGAACCTAATGTTGTAAATGTTACCCAGACAGAAAGAACATTTCCAGAAAAGAAACTCTCTTGTTTAGTACAGTTTAAAGAAGCAGACTTCAAACATGACGTGACTGACTGGCTACATTTGTTTTTTGGGGGGGGTTTTTTTTCACTAATCTAGAACTTGTACTGGAACCTACATGTTTGGCTCTGTGCCCTTTAAAGCACTTGTACGATCCCACTTGTCTCTCTCTTTAAATAAGAAAAAAAGATCATCGACGCATTTTCTCATGTCGAGAATGTTATTAGTACCTTAATGACCCCATTGTTGATTTTGTTGCTCTTTCTTGGAACATTTGGTTGTGTAATTTTCCAGTATGTGATTTAATAGTGTGATGTGATATGATTAATTCCACGCTTCATGTGGGAAAAAGGTGAAAATTCATTGGCTGTAATTCGTCGGCTGTGCTGTGACACTATTACAGATGCAACAGTTGTGATATAATTAGTTGTTAAATTAATACAACGCACTGATGCAGTGAAGTGTACGAACACGCACGAACACAAAGTCAGCGCCTGCCCAGCCCTTCCCTTCACACAAACCACACTTCACTTGTACTGTATGGCTTGAAATGAGTCTACATTTGGATGAATTATTTCTCGTTTGTAGCCCATAGTAAACAAGTGGCAAAATTCTGTTCACCCTCTCATTACACAATGCAAACGGAAAGTTAATAAGTATTAATACGTGCGTAATATGTCTTAAAATGTAATCTATTGAATATCAAATGTATAGCAAAGGGAGCAAAATAACTCATCGCTGACATTAGACCTGTCTCCCACTGTCTGTTGTTTCTTCTTCCCGTTTTCCCTCCATCCTACCCGTACATCAGTCTCTCGCTGGAGGACGAAAACTAGCTCTGAGGCCAAACACCCTTCAGAGCGTCCCTAAAGGATTGACCCAAATCAGTCCTGCCACGCCAGCTAATTTCTGCAAACACGAAAAAGGGATTAGGAGCTGAGATTAGGCTGGAACTGCCCAAGGAAGGACCGTCCTCGGGCCAATTATAATGCCACTCAAAATTCACCCCATATCATCTCCCTTTCCCTCAACCCGTCTTCACTTCTGTCAGTCCAAAGCAAGTGGGATTATGAAGGGAATAACATTCCAAACCCAATTTCTCAACAATAGTATTGGCTGGGATATACACTGCATCCTCTAAATATCAGTTTATAATTCATCGATGACCATTCTGAGTGATGCTTTGATGAAAATATCTAAACTGTAAAATCCCCCCCAACCTACCACAAATAAGACTTAACTGGTGTCTGAGGTTCGCTTCTTTAGATTTGTGACAGAGCTATGAAGACAATTTAGTTCATAAAGATGATGTAATAAAAACGTTTTTAAAAAGACTGGCCTCATTTAATCATGTGAACTTTTTCCTGCATCTGCCATAGTGACCATCTTCTGTTAAACCTCTTCTGGATAATAACAGTGAGGAATATATACATGTATGTTAAATCAAAACAACAAAAAAAACCCTACATTTGTCATTTGTATCATTTTTCATTTGAAAATTCTTCTTATTATTACTTTACTGGGAAAAATACATTACATATTCATTTTGCACTATCATTTTATGATCTGAATACTGTTCTGAATGTGTGTGCACTCACTCTGAATTGATAGCAGTGCATCCATCAACAAGAGCAGCACGGTGTGTCTTTTCTACATGGACAGAAAACATGCTAGCTCACAGAGAACTCACGTTCTATTTTTTACATATTTCTCTGTGACTAATGTTGACATGCTCGTGTGGTTGCTTTGGCGGCTTTGTTGGACAGTTAAAGCAGACGGTGCCAAAGTCTCTGAGTGTGTTGCTGAATAGATCAGGGGATGCAGCCATCTAAGCTCTGGCTCTATCATCAGATGATCATGTGCTCAGACCATCCAAGGGAGCATTGCTGTCTCTGAGTGGGAAGAGTGGCCTGCTCTCGTCCCCTTTCCCTCAAGAAGCATGTTTGGAGGCGTCCTGTGACTTGCTAGCCTGCACCATCTCAGCTCGGCAGCATCATGCGATCAAGGGAGACCTGTGTAGAGGATGGAATTTGTAGTGCAGTGTGTGGGGATGGTGCCTTGCTCAAGGTTACCTCAGTGGTGCCGCTGGCAGGCCTGGGACTCAAACCCACAACCTTCCGATTGCAGGGTTTCCCTAACCACCAGGCCACCAGCTGCCCCAAACCAGGGACCTTCTACATGTTAGGCGAACGTGATAATCACTACACTATAGAGACAAGCTTAGACAAAGACCACGCCTCTGTTAGCTTCCTCTTTCAGCGATTTGCATTTCGTCTATGCATAACAGCAATATTTCTCATCTACTGTCTGATGCACCCTTATATCTGTAGGGAGGACAGCCTGTTTGGTGTGGCTGCCGCTTCCACTTCTAAACACATGTGCACAGCTCTGTCAGCATCATGTCCCAGTTAGAAGTCGAGCTTTTAAAAGGGAAACCAGGCTTTGATGTGGCACGTTATCAGACCCACACATGCTTTCATCCTCAAAGAGGCTTCCCTTCATGGGAGTGAGGAATGTTGTGGGTGTCTATGCGCATGTACGTGTGTGTGTGTGTGTGTGTACGTGTGTGTGTGTGTGTGTGTGTGTGTGTGTGTGTGTGTGGAGGGGTGTATTTTACGTTTGCCACGTGCCTTTTCCTGTTTGTATGTGTGTGGTCTCGAACATGAAACCAAGCGGATTTGTGGTCTTTCCCTAGTCTGGTCTGTGTTCAGTGCCGGTGAGCTACCAATTATTTTGACAATTAATTGAGCAATTCATTTTATAAAAAGGGCAAACAATAATAATGGGCTTTACTGAATTATAACAAACCATGCAGTTCCTTCGGAAGACATTTAAATGTGTCCTGCTGTAAGATCCAACCCCAACCCAGTTTTAGCGTTTTGGCAGAGACAGCCATTCACCAGACACTCATCATTCAAGCCACTCGGGCCGGTGTGAAATGCAACAAACCACAGATCGTCCACCGTGTTTATTGTTTAGTGAGAATGTGATTTTCTTCATAATCATCCTTCTGTTTGCTTCCAAAACACTATATTTTTGTTTCATCTGTCCATCCAGTTTCAGCGGGGTTGGTGGTTGGTGTTTCTTTCTGTTCTTCAGCATGTCTTCAACTCTGATTCTTGGAGAATGTTTTGCCTCTCTATGCATCTTCGTTGACCTTCTTTAATCTTCTTCATTATTACAGTAGAGGCATTTTTTCAATGTGTTGCTATTTCTGTACCCATGGCTTGATTTATTAAGGTCAAAATTTATGCTTAGTATATTGGTGTATTTTTTAATCTTCTCCATGTTGATGAATGAGAAAATATGGCTGCTGTGTCACCTCACGTTTATACCTCACTGAAACAGGAAGTTATGGATGACGACGTAAAGGTTCCTCACCCAGGTGGATGTGTAAAAATGTGAAATATAAAAAGGAACATGCCTCAGTTACATTCTTTATCAAAGGTGCCAGAAACACTGAGGATGGCTGGAAACAGATGTGATGGGTGTGTCCATCAGGAACTGTTTGTTACTCTGAAAATATGCAAATCTACAAACTGCCAGATAATCACTGCTGATGCAAATTTTCATCAGTGCTCAAATTCTGGAGCCCTAATCAAACAACGCCTGAAAGGGGATCTCATCATCAGACTTCATTGTTCAGGGAGGGAGTCTGAAAAGCCACCAGTTGGCCTTATGCAAATGACCTCCTGCTAATTGATTTCGACTGGCTTCCCCTCACAGTTAGCGATGTTAGCATGCTTGATCATGCTATTCCCTTAAAATGCCACCGCATGCAAGTGTATACTGTTTGTCTCTCCAAAACATGCACCACTAGACAAGCGGGGTATAAAAGCATTAAAATCCCAAACAGCTGTTGGACGTCCTGCCTCTCTTTGCTAATTACAAACTCTGCAGGCTTCCTCTCCGCACACACACACACACACAAACACACACACACACACACACCATCTGCTCGCGTGCTGTTTAATTAAGGAGCAGCTCCTTTAAGTGATGAAAGGCCCCCAAACTTCTGACCACAATCCAACCGAAGGATCCAAAGCCTGTGGAGTCTTAGACCGTTAAGAACCCAAACTGCTCCCTCAGAGATCGGGGTGTGTGTGTGTGTGTGTGCGCATGTTTTATCATCACCTAATTAACGGCAGCTATGCTGGCTTCATACGTCATAAGCACACACATCTCCTGTAATCACACACACCCAAAACATACAATTTCAACTAGCTTTCATACATCCTTAACCACCTTATCACTGCAGTCGCATGGATTTAGGTCTTTTATTTGCAGGCAACATCCTGAGTGTTTTATTATTGCCTCATTAGCAATGCTAGCTCCACATGCTATCAGCAAGCTCCTCTGCTTTGATCTCTCTCCCAAGGTGCACATAAAGATCCCGTTGTTGGAAAAACAACAGAACAGTTCAACTTGGGCCACATATACAGTTTTAGTCACACTCCATGGTTAAAGACTTTCTCAAAAGATAAATGTAGCTAAGGCCATTGGAATAAGCATCCAGTTGGTAGTTAAATTCTTCAGAACTGGATGTGTCGATAAACTGCCCGGGCCCCAATAGGTCGATATCAGCAGCCTCCAGGCTGCTCCCTGCTTTGGTAATTACTCTTCCGCTTCATTAGGTAGGAAGGTTTTGATACGAAATGTGGGTTGATAGGAGGGAAGTCGCTAGCAGAGAGCCGAACGCGCCCATTCTTTTCCTTTAATTAAATTCTACTTAACCTGATAGATTTTACTTGCCCTGTTGTTTCTGTAACTTGGCTTGAGTTTGCAACAGTCCCTCCAGCACACGCTCACAACTTTACCTTAGGCATAAGAAAGTCATTGTTTCATACACAAAGAAAAGCATTTTCTATTATGGGATCTGTCACATGGCCAAATATTGCGGAATTATACGTTACTGGGACGTTTCATTTGGATGTTCACTTTTGCCAATGACAAAAGAAGACGATGGCCGTTTTGAAACTTAAGTAATATACCATAATTTTCCATAGTACTTTCACAGTGATGCACATTGCCCAGTTGCATTGCTGTGTTTTTAGCATCCTGAAATTGGTCAGAGAGGAGTAACTTTCCTTTGGATATCTCACAATAATCTAGTCACAGTGGTCTAACAAGAATTTGAATATGCCATAATAATTTGGTGACTGCAGCCTTGTCCTGGTAAACAGTGTCCCAAAGCCTTTTAAAATACTGATACAGTTCAACTTTCCAACTTTTGAAGTTTGCATTTGTGAAGTTCACAAACTTGAGAAAAACTAAATGTCATGATTCATAACTTCTTGTGAACCCCTTTCAAGTAAGGAAAGATCAAACAGAGAACAAAATGCCATACAGACTACACGTCTCACAAAGTCAATGGAACTTTTTTTTTATTTCATACTCATGGCCTGGGCTAACAATGCTCTATATATAGAGAAGAATAGATAAGAGGCTGGAGGAACCCCATTAAAGCACATAATGATGGTGTTAAATGCCTTTTATCTCGGGATGTGGCCTTATTGTGCAGGTGCTGCGTTTAATAGGAAGGTGATAGTGTGTTTATATATGTAATGAGGTGTTTCCACTTTATGATGGAGGCTGTAGGAAGGCTGTAATCACAGCTGTGTGTGTGTGTGTGTGTGTGTGTGTGTGTGTGTGTGTGTGTGTGTGTAGGTACATAAAGAGTTATGGATCATTGCCTTGCTAGGGGCCTAGACACAAGCTTTGGGTGTCTGAACATTAACAATAAAACATAAGTAATAACTTAAAAACACATCATCTAACACATTCGATTTGACAGCAAAATGACTCAATAGTAATATAAAATTTGAGAACACATTTTTAATGTGTTTATCTTATGTTTATATCTGGAGTGGAAGTTCCTAAGTATCTGAGCCCACAGTGAAAAAAATCACAGTGAAAAAAAATCAAATTCAATCAGATTCTTTAATAAATCTGAACCGAGATACCACAGAATAGCTTGCACGCGTAACAAAACATGTAATGAAGTAATTTAAGTTCTAACATTGCACACATTTTGCACAATGTGATATTTATGCTCATTGATCCCATTTGATCGTTTTGGCATTATTGAAAATCAATTTTAAAATACACGAATCTCACTGGACAAATTTATAACAGTTTACTGATTATTATTTATTTTCAAGAAGGGTCAGTAAGATGAACTCTTTAGCATACCATCTCTATTGGAACGAAACTCATATGTCTATTTCATTTTTTTCCTTCTTTTTACATAATCTGAACATGCCAGCAGGCCTTTACTGGGGAATGGGTTTATTAAATTTAAGAAAAAATGATAAACAGACCAATAGCAATGCTTCAAATCTACAATTTAGAGTATCTTAACATTTTCTACCAGTCCAAATAATGAACGTTTTCTCCTTCTTCTGTAAAGTTACCATTCTGAAGTTTCACTTTAGCATAGCTTTATGTGTGATGTACAACTTTCAAAGTCATTATGGAATTATCCACAGCTTCGGAAATATTCCCATCCACCTAATCATTTTATATGCATATCTGCACCAAACCAGTTTTAGAAAGTATTAATTTGTTGCTGTTTTTCGTTTTTTCTTTTTCCAGTTTTGATATTTCTAAATATTTGCCCTCCACATTACATGAATGTTCATGACAAATCTAAATGGGCCAAAATTACTTGGAATAAAACTCTCATTATTAACTTCCTATGATATTGCAAGTTTGGAGTTACATCCATAAAAAAACAGCTGGTTGTTATCCTACATACAAAATCTTTTGTAGTACTTTGTCAGCATTGCGCTTCCTCCTGTAGCAACGTGGTGTTTTTAGCACCCTGACATTGGTCACAATGGTCTAACTTAAATTTGGGTATGCCAAAATAATTTCATGTCCCAAAAGCCTTTTTTAAAATGCTGACGCATTTTGTCCTTTTCAACTACTGAAGAAAAGACTTTTAAAAAATCTTGAAAAACACAAACTTCAAAAGTTGGAAAACTAAATGTCATGATCGATACCTTCTTGTGAACCATTCTCAGGTGGTGAAGGATGAAACAAGAGAGCAAAATAAAGAAAAGACAAAATGCCATCCAGTATACACATGTCTCACAAAGACAAAGAAAACTCTTTGATTTCACACTTGCGACCTTGGCGATCAATTCTCCGTATATCGAGCTGAATAGATAAGAGGCTTGAGGAACACCATTAAAGCACTTAATGATGGCATTAAACATCTTATATGGAATGATGTAGAAGTTTGGAGATACACTCAAAAATGAACCAATGGGGTTGTTTAACCTACATACTTAAACTATGGCCACATTAAATACAGTTTCATCTTTAAGTAAGTGGTCTACATAAAATGGATTAAATGGACATACATTCTACTAAATATATTTACTTTGAACCTTCTGTTCCAATAAAAGAGGTGCCTTGAAATGTTTCTTTCCATCAGCAGTTGAATTGTGGTGTTGGATTTGAATGGAAACTGAATTAAGTTCATACACTTATTTCTTCATACTTTTGGACTGTTAAAACTGTAAAAATAAACAGCATGTATTATATCAGTACAGTCTTGTCTTCCAGTTTACATATTTTAGCTGGAAATTCATCGGTGCAATCTGGTCCTGAGGAAAGAATATATCATTTGGACTTGAAGTAATTTTCTGCAGAACTCATCTTCATCTTACAACTATTTTGGTATTGTTAGTGTATAGCACTAACAAAAGTCATTTATTCATATATTTCAGAATTTTGTGACACAGCTCCGCTATCCTGTTTCCCAATATTTTTGTCAATTTGTTTTACCATTTTCCCCACATTTTCCTCAAATTGTACGCCCATATATTCTAGGGCAAAACGGGTCGAAGCACCTTGGACAGGAGGCCAAGCCATCACAGGGCAGACAAACAAACTCACATCTAGGAGCGATTAAGCATCCCACAGACATCACATGTATGTCTTTGAACTGTGGGAGGAAACCAGAGAACCAGGTAAAAACCTATGCAGCTACTGCGAGGACATGCAAACTCCACACAGAAAGAAATCTGGCCATTGAGCCCAGGACCTTCTCACTGTGAGGTGACAACACTAGCCACCGTACCACCCATTCTAATGATTAAATTTCTAAAGATCAAAATAGGGATGTCTGTACAGAAAAATCGACTTTCGATACCGACTGATCTTTTTTTACATAGATTCTCACGTGGAGATAGCTTATATTAAAATAGTGCTAAATTCCACAATTCCAAGTCAGTTTTGTGGTGCTATTTCCAGTACAAATGCAAAGGCTTTTGAAAACAATTTTCTGACATTTACAGCAAATCCCCTTTTTATGACTATTGAAAGAATTGCCATTTTGGAGTTGGGATACTAATCTCAGTGTTATTTGCTATTGAACTGAATAAAAAAAAAACAAAGAATGTGGTTTTGTCCATAAAAAGTGCAAAGCTGGTGGAATGATGTGAGAAAGTGCCTGTGGCAGGCCTTGTGATGACCTCAGGGAGATTTTAAATGGGCACGAGAGAAAAGGAGAGAAAAAGTTCTGAGGGCCCTGTGTGTGGTCTAAATCACGAGTCCCTCAAGACTCACCTCTTTCTTACTGCTTTTTCTCTCTGTTTTCTCTCTCTCTCTCTCTCTCTCTCTCTCTCTCTCTCTCTCTCTCTCTCTCTCTCTGCCTCCATTCTTCCCTCTGTTTGCCAGCCTTTTTTCTTTCTCTTATCTTCTAATGTACTACAGGTGTGCTCAATCACAAACAGGCGCTGCGGAGGACGTGTGTGTACATATGTGTATGTATGTGTGGTCTTGGTGCCTTATACTAATCATGTGGAGGCACACTGCTAGAAATATTTTTCTTCCATAAATCACATGTAACAAAGCTCCAGTTTTCATGGATGATCAAGATCTGACCACAGTAGAGACTCTTGTACAGCTTTTATTTCAACCTAGCCTATATTTATTTGTTACTACAAAGTATAATTCTGAAAAAAAAAAAAAGTCACAGCTATGAAGGAAGCCAACTGGTAGGTTCTTCAAGTGAAGGGTTAATGACAAATAAGGCTTTCAAATAGATCATTTTAAAATTTGTAAAAATCTGCTCAGTGTATTTATATTTGTTTCATTTAAGGTGTGAATGGCTTCAACATGAGCTAAAAAGATCCTTTTTAATAATCCTTTGACTTCGCTTTATCAAATCTGGGCTTTTAATAGCAAACATCTGTATAAATAAATACAATTCTGGGTAATTTTTGGAGGAAATGCTTCTAAAAGTTCAGAAAGAATCAGACAAAAGCCATCAAATGTATATCTGAAACTGTCTTTGAAGATGCATCCTACTTTCTCTGCAGTCTGAAGGAAAAGGTTAGATGGCGCATTGTTTCTATGCAGCCAGCGTGTGCAGATGTGTGATTGCATGGATTTTAAGGATTTTGTGTGTGTGTGTGTGTGTATGTGTGTGTGTGTTTGTGTTTGTGTACCACTCTGGCTCCATTGTTACATGCTTCCAGCATTAGCAAACCATTATTAATTACATTAGTTACTAAACATATATACTCACGGGGCCCCATGTCCTCAGGACCCCTTATTTCAGACCATGCAGCTGAGGTGTGTGTAGGTAGTTGCTTGTTTGAATGTCATTGTTTCTTTGAAGCAGAACAAACCGTCAGGGAGAGCTTCGAGAACAGCTGAGGTCCCAGCTGTAACTGTCTGGGGTTGAGATCGTGAGGATGGTAGAATTAAAGTGGCAGTAGGGGGCACAAAAGTAAAGAGTGGAGACATTAAGTGCTGACAAAAATTTGATATGATATGTAGTGTTGCGGCATGAGCAATTTTCCATTAAATACATGTTTCCCGATTTTTTACTGGCACTCCAAAAACCAAGTAGCTGAGTCTCTAACTAAACCAAGTGGTCTTTTGCACAGGACTGTTTATATTTGTTACTTTTCTTAAAAATGAAAAAAAAAGGCTGGGGGAGTGTTTATTCACGGCCTGCAAGCAATTCAAGAGACGCATTTGAGAGACTTGAGTGCTGGTAGGATTAGGGCATGCGAGTGATGGTGAGAATCTGAAAGATTATAAATAAACAGAATTAAGAAGCTTCTCTCAGGGCTTGCATAAGAGTGGAGGAAGAGCCATGAGCGATTAAGAGACGCTACACTAACCATTCACTGGTGGCTCTGACATCTCTTTAATTCACAGCCGCCTGCTGCGATTGGCTGGGCCGGAGCGAAATGTCCCCCTGTGATTGGCTCGGTGACAGCGGAGGGGTGGCACCACGCCAACCTCAGTGGAGCAGCCACACACGTTGCCTGGCAACAGGAGCTTGTGGTATAGTGTGTCGCTTTAATGTGGAGGTGTGTGTGTGTGTGTGTGTGTGTGTGTGTGTGTGTGTGTGTGTGTGTGTGTGTGTGTGTGTGTGTGAATATTTATTGTCCTTAAGCAGTGTTTTTCATCCTTACAGCGTTTTCCAAAGCACACAAAGTCAGTCTTAATCCAGATTGGAATGAATTCTGAGCTGCTAAAGAAGAATTTTAATTTAATTCAGTTCACTTTCATCTTTCATCTCATGATAACTGAAAGTCCACTACAGTCCACGTTTCTGTTGTGTTGTATACATACAGTTAGTTTTGGTTCCTCATTAGAATTTTGCTAAAGAACTAAAGAACTTTTCGTGACCAACCTAAGTAATATCAGCATTTCGTATCTGTCTGTACACTTTAGGTTTTACGTGTCTGTCTGTACACTTTAGGTTTTATGTATCTCTCTGTACACTGACTGGTTTTATGTATCTCTCTGTACACTGACTGGTTTGTAGACCTGCGTGCGTCTGATGTTGGTCATTCTCATTTGAATTAAGAAAGAATGAACTGATTCATTTTGCTGCCCCTGCATTATAATTCAGATTAATATTATTAAACAAGTTCTAAGCTCCCCTCCATGAATCACCACCTTAACGTGGCGGGGGTGTGTGCCCCAGTGATCCTAGGAGCTATGTTGTCTGGGGCAGTTGCCCCTGGCAGGGACTCCCAGGTCAAACGGGTCCTAGAGGAGAGGTCAGATAATAAGTGGTCCAGACTCTTATGGAAGAAACGCCACGGTTCCCGTTACCCTCGCCTGGACGAGGCACGCCGGAGCCCCACCCTGGGTCCAGGCCTGGGGGGGGCTCGTCAGTGAGCGCCTGGTGGCCGGGCCTCGGTCCGTGGGGCCCAGCCAGGCCCGGCCCGAAAGAGCCACGCAGAACCGTCTCCCTGCAGGAGAAGCCGTAAGGGTCTGGTGCATTGTGGATCGGGAGGCGGTCAAAGGCAGAGGCCCTGGTGGACCGAGCCCTGGCTGATGAACGGAACACGGAACGGAACCTCTCCGGTGGGGAAGGAGTCGGAGCTTGTGCATGAGGTCGGGCTCACCTCAACGCATAGCTAGGGTTCTGGAACCAGGCACCTGGAGAGGGGTTGGATACTCTTCTTTTCTGGAGTTGCCATGGGTGAGCGGCGCCAGACTGGGGTGGAGCTACTGGTGGAGACCCCTTCCCACAAACCCCGCCAGCCCCCCCCCCCCAAACACCCCCCCCACACCCCCACTCGGCGCATTAACATTGGAGCTTGCCCCAGTCGCTTCCCTGTGCCTTCGGGTTGGGGAAAGGTCTCTGACTGTCTTCTGTACTGAGGCGCTCTCAGAGTCCCCCAGGGGGGAGCCGGACAGACCTAGCAGGCCCCTGCAGGCCCAAGTGTGTAGTGAACGTCTGGCGGATCCTTAACTCACACCTCCGGCGGAATGCTAACCACATGCCGAGGGTGGAGGGGGACGTTGAGTACGAGTGGACCTTGTTCCGTTCCTCCACCGTGGAGGCCGCCATGCAGAGCTGTGGCTGCGAGGTGGTCTGTGCCAGTCGTGTAACCCCGAACCTGATGGTGGACACTGGAGGTGAGGGGAGCCATTAAGCTGAAGAAGGAGGCTAACCTGTAGGTCTCCGGAGGGGAACGAAGAATTCATAAGCTATGAATTAGCTGTAAAGTCATAGCTGTAAAGGTGGAACTGTAAAACTCCATATTAAAGTGTATGTGTTTGAATGCAATATCATTAAAGTCCCCGTTGGTGTAATGGTCAGGCGTCCCAATACTTTTGTCCATATAGTGTACATTACCTTTTACGTACCATTTCTAGATCAGTTCCATTAGTAAAGAGTGTTGGAATGGAGCTGACACTGTTTAGGCCGCTGCTTGCATTACTTTTAGTATTCCCTAATAAAACTTGTCATATTTATCAAAAGTCAAAAATGGGTTGATTTCTCTGTCACTTTCTAATTGTGTAGCTGACTCTACCTGGAGACCATGGAAGAAAAAAATCTGAATAAATGGATCAATTCCTGTTGGACGCTTTAAGAATTTAACTTAACCAAAACATAATAAAGAGAAATAAGAAAGTAGTACTGCAATACCTTGTAAAAATGATTTTGTTTAAAGTTCCCAGAAATCAGTAGGCCTTCTCTCACGGCCTAGGCGGAACTTTGAGAGAAATTGGAGTTCCTCTGAGAAATTGGAGGCCTTGAGTTCCTTCTGGATTAAATTACCGACTCTATGAATCAGCAGCAGTTACTTTGTAGTTTGCCTGATGAATAATGCACATTTTAAATTCTCCTCCTCGTCTCTCTTACAGTAAGAAACACAATCTGAGGCGCGTCCCCATGTTCATGCTTTTTTTTTGCCACATAGTCTTTCAATTAAGCCTTTTCTAGTTTATCTTTTTACAATAAAGTATTTTAGAATATTCTGACCACAATAATCAGTAGGCCACTCCAATTACTAATATATAACCAACAGTGACAGTACTAAAGAAATCCAGTTCAGCAGTCTAGAAACTAATACTGGCTAATTTTTATTTTTTTCCAAAGTCAGTTTCAACACGGGGGTATTGTTTGTTTGTTATTGTCTGGTCTCTCTTTATCTACTAATCAGTAGCTGAATAGGCCAGCCCACACCGTGAGTGTTCCGTGTGAAATGAATCGTTTTCTTCCCATGAAATGCCGAGTGTTTGCTTTGTAACATGTAGCGTGTCGTGTTTGCAGAGCCAGTCGAACTGGTGTATCAGAACCTGCTGAAAGGGAGTTGTTTTAACACAGGAATGTAAACAGTCATCTCTTTAGGAAGCACATTTCCTTCTGCCTGTGTGTGTGTGTGTGTGTGTGTGTGTGTGTGTGTGTGTGTGAGAGAGAGAGAGAGAGTGTAGTTTTCACACAAACATGAAAAACTCAAAATATCATGTTTTACTCACCTTTATCAAACTGGACACGGAGGCTGTAACTTTACTAGTTAAATGTAAAATGTAAAATAACAGTGTTTAACTGTTTAAAACTGATACAGGAAACCCCTTCTGTTCAGTCACTGAGGCTGAGGTTAGGCTTAGGTTTAGGACCAGCCTGAGAACATCCCTATAGCAGTAACTCTGTTTCTATATCCTACATGGTATGTTGTGTATATAGTTATAAATACATTTGCAGCTTGTTCACCATTTAAGTACCTTTATTAGCCAGACAATGTCCATTTTTTATTCATCAATTCTGGCTGACCTATAAAAAGCCACCAAATATAATTTTAACTACAATGTATATCACCAGACAACTGGTAGAGCTACTAAGTGACACCCAATGTGATGTGAAACAGTTAAAGAGTGCATTTAAAGTTAATGGACGGTCTAGAATTTGACTCTGCATCATCACGCAACCAGTTAGTAGGATGGCAGACATGAACTGCTACGGATTCTTTCCATGTTATTAAGGAAACTTTTATTTGACATATTTTCATTTATAGTTGTTCACTCAACAACTTTCCAGTGACTAAATCTGCAGCTTATGAAATAAATGGAAAAACCTGTGGTGTGCAAATAACCTAGTATATATATTTTTGCACGTGCGTGTATTTATAAACGATGCACCTCTGCAGAGGAGGATGGAGGATGAACGAGTTCCCGGGGAGAAAGACGGTGAAGGGATGTGTGTGCAGTGTTTTGTGATGCACCTTTGTTTTGACCATAAAAATACATGGAGACAAAAAGTACTCAGAAGTGAAAGAGAGCCTAACAGGTTATTCTTCATAAAATGAGAGAGAGAGAGAGACAGAGAGACAGAGAGAGAGAGAGAGAGAGAGAGAGAGAGAAAGAGAGAGAAAGAGAGAGAGAGAGAGAGAGAGACAGAGAGAAAGAGAGAGAGAGCGAGAGAGAGA
>JBBIGA010000083.1:13117844-13140417 GCA_037576975.1 Alestes dentex
TATATACTCCTGCAAACTCACGGAAACCACAAATATCCACCACATTTCTTTTGCTTTTTTCGTGGCAATATAAAATTTTTCATGCATTTTAATGCAAAAATTATTAGGAAAAATATTATTTACTAATTTTGTAACATAAATAATAAATTCAACTACATTTCCATATAGAATAGAACAGATGGATTTATATATGTATAAA
The DNA here is from genome assembly GCA_037576975.1 of Alestes dentex. Taxonomy (NCBI): domain Eukaryota; kingdom Metazoa; phylum Chordata; class Actinopteri; order Characiformes; family Alestidae; genus Alestes; species Alestes dentex. Next base: position 13,118,044 of record JBBIGA010000083.1, read on the forward strand.
TATGTTGTTGGACAAGAAGGCCTGGCTCGCAGTCTCCATTCCAATTCATCCCAAAGATGTTGGATGGGGTTGAGTTCAGGGCTCTGGGTGGGCCAGTTAAGTTCTTCCACACCAAACTCATCCTACCATGTCCTTATGGACCTTGCTTTGTGCACTGGGACACAGTCATGCTGGAATCGTAAAGGTTCTTCCCCAAACTGGGTCCACAACGTTGGAAGCATGGCATTGTCCAAAATGGTTTGGAATGCTGAAGCATTAAGATTTCCCTTCAGTGGCAGTAGGAGGCCACCTAAATTTACAGAAAGTATTGGTGTGCCAGTACTTTTGTCCATATAGTGTATATATATTTTGTATATAAGTGGATAGGTGGACTTCATAGTTTACAGTGACAGACTCTAGTCCATCTGTTTCTCTAGTCCATCTCTTTTCTTGGTCCCTTTTATCCCATTTCCCAATGTTCAGGACAAGACTGAGCAGGCACTATTTGGGTGGTGGATCATTCACAGGACTGTGACACAGTTTGTAAATTCTCACTCTCAGAACAATTATACCTCCATGAATTACAGCTCCGGAACAAAGTGCATCCATTATCAGTGTAAATGATGATATATCTCTCCACATTTCATACACATTTCTCTGTCTTTTTCACTTTCTCTCTCTCTCTCTCTCTCTCTCTCTCTCTCTCTCTCTCTCTCTCTCTCTCTCACAGAATGAGTGCACTTAATGTAATGTACCAATTTACATGGACTGTGGGTGTCATCTCACTTTAAGTTCACATAGAAATATGATTGTTGAAAAATGGAGGGAGAGGGAGAGGTAGAGAGAGAGAAATTTGCAATGACTGATATGTGAGCACTGAAGAGTAATGTAATGTCATAACGATTTACATATCTATTTATCTACTCCTGTGCCTGTTTATCTATCTGTCTCTCTATCTATCTATCTCTCAGTATATCTATCTCTCAGTCTGTCTTTCTATCTATCTATCCATCCATCTATCCATCTACCTTTTTGAGTAAAGGCATGTTTCCACACACACACACACACACACACACACACACATATGTAGGCATATATATAAATAATAATTATTATTATTATTATTTGACAGCTTAGCTAAAACTTAAATGGTTCAGATAACCTCAGGCCAATCAGCCGGGATGTTTGATCTGCTTCTTTTGTTCTGTGCTCCAGCAATGAGGCTAATGTAACTTCTAACTGCGAGGCTAGCATTGTACAGACTGCATGCCTAATTCACTGCACGCTCAAACTGCATCAAGTTATGTCCAACAGGGTTGCTTTTGTGGCTTCTGACACTTCAGGACACTGGCATGGACATTTAATCTTGGATAAATTAATATGTTCTGAACACCACACACGCTTTTGTTGCATTTTGTAGCTGCACCTGATTGCGGCATTACACTCGCGTTCGCCTGACGCTGTTTAATGCCAGCCTGCAGCCCAATGTGTAGTTTTGTTTTTTTACCTGTGGAGGCAGTAATTATTCGGCCCAAAGTGTTTACATGTGTGTCGTCTTTGTGGATAGTTCTGTATTAAAACATGGATCACTATTCTCTGTGTTGACATTCTTGTTTTACTAAAAATCCTCCTGATATGGCGTCGCAGACAGGAAAGGAACAAACATCGAGGGTTTACCCTCTTACTGCACAAAATGGACGTTTTTGTGATTTTTGAAGACATGCAAAGATTTAAACATATTCATAACACTATAAGTTTGTTTATTATAATAATAATAAGGATTATTATTATTATTATTGTTATTATTATTATTAATACAAATAACAAACAGCAACAATAATAACAAAAGTATTAACTATACTAATACATAATAATAATTATTATAATTATATATAATTTATTATTATGATTAAAAACAGATTTCAATCTCTATATGTTTATTATAATAATTACAGACCCCCGTTACCTTCCAAGAGCACCCACAAATTTGTGATGTGGTGGTAAATGCCTAAAAATGCCCCCGAATATGCTCCCAAAACACTTTCATTTCATTTTAAACTCAGCTTAATACATTACCCTTAAAGAAAATGTAAAGGTAAACCCCTATTTGTACTGTACAGTTTACAATGAACTCCCGCAGGGCTAGAATGTAAATGCCGATGTTACCCCTGTAATAATTAAATTTAATTTACAGTAATAAAAATACAGGGCTTTAAGAAGAACAAAATAAAAAATAGGGGAAGACTCACGAGAACGCTGCACCGCGACTTTGCAAGGAACATTGTACTCTTAATAATTATTCTTAATAATAATAATAATAATAATAATAATAATAACAACAGCTTGGATTTCACCCCGTCAGCAGCCATCTTGGTTTTTGCAGCTCCCAATTTTAAAAGCTCATAACTCCATCAAACTTTATTATTTTTGTTTGCTGTTGGACTCATTTCAAAGCTAAGACTCTGAAGTTTCATGTGCCAGAGAAGTAAAATAGATAAACTCATGTTCAAACAGCAACACAGGACGAAATATTGTATGCTTGTGTTTCATGTATGCTGAATTCAGCCATGCCTTATTGTCCTGGTTTTGCCAAAGGGGCTGAAAACACTAAAAAACCCATAGCCACAGGTCTTTTCAACTTATATTCAAAGTTTGAGCTCAAAAGAACAGAAAATAATATATAAGTGTTTTAGTGTCAGCAGTACCACACGGAGACGCCATTCTGTTTGGAGACACCCTTATGTTTACCACAGAATAATAAATCAATAAACGCATTAAAAAAATCACTTCTTTTGCATTCATTCTGTAGAAAAGGAGCTGATGAACCGACCCGACGTGTCTGGGGAGTCAGCTTGGCCCTCCCGGTTGACCACTGCAGTTCAGAAAAAAAAAAACTCGCTCTGCCCAGCCGGCCAATAGCCCACAAAAACTCGCTGAAAACACAATTAAACAATTGCACAGAAACTCCAAAGCAGTTTTATCACAACCCAGCCAGTTTACAGACACCTTTAGCCCGGTGTCATAATTTCCATGTACTTACAGACAAAGAAATTCAGCAAACAAGAGTGTTCGTCTCCACACGCCTTGAATTGCATCTCTCGGAGCACCGCTTCCACTGATCTGGGATCATTCAAGCCCTTTTATACCCCTTTGCGAGGTCGAACTGTCAACACCCAGATATTGTTCGAAAGCTCTGAGGGTTGGCTACAAGGCTGTAAATTACAGCTACCCGGACACTGTCAAAGCTGGACGAGTCAGAAGCAGTCCTTGTATATTTTCGAACGTATCTCCATCTAGGAACGGCCTAGAAACTTGAGGGAGGGCTATTTTGAACCGTAACAACCTCTGCTATTGGTTAAAGCAAAGAAATTACTCAAATCACGGCGTAAAATGCATATTTAGGTTTCCGTCCCATCACCGGAATGGAGCCTCTAGGGGCACCTCAGTGTGATAATAATAATGATGATAATAAAAATAATAATAATAATAAAGTAAAGACGTGCCCTGCAGTGGGCTGGTGCCCCGCCCAGGGAGAATCCCTGCCTTGCTCCCCTAGACCCCGGATATTCTCTGAGTACCCGCGACCCTAATAAGGATTAAGCGGTTACAGAAAGTGAATGAATAATAAATCATTTTATAGAATCATGGGACATATTATGTCCTCCAGAAAGTCAGACGAATGCCATGTAAACGCAATAGCGGCATTTTCTTTGTGATTGGCAGGATTTCGGCAGAAATTGACGCCAGGAAGACATTGCATGCAACGTTTTTTTTTGACGCCCTCTAAACGCGCAGCCAACCGAGCGCAGGTGCTGAACACCCACGTGGCTTCGATTTGCTCCAGTGAGCAGAAAAACGTTTGGCACTCAGTCCGCGCTTGTCTGACACCACAAACGCCAGAAAAACTTCTGATGCAGACATCCATGTGGACAAGGCCTGAATTATAAATACAGAGCAACATATGGATGTCATTTTGTCTTCAGTGTTGTAGCTAGTGTATAATAATGCGCAATGTTTGCATGGTACTATTGGACACGCATATGATTCCATTACTTGTTAGCTACATGAGTTTTGAAGCTCAAATGCAAAATTGCAACCAAGTGCACCAATAACAAAAAAATAATAATAATTTAACTGATTCCCTACGTGATTTCACACATATATGATGACACTGAAGACTTCACAATTCCTCTGTATGTTGAAAATACTTCAGAAAAGCAAAACCCTTCGAAGAGGTCCATGTTTTGATTGGTAATGTCCATGGAGTGGAAAATGTAAAGTAGTTGCGAGATGCTTGATCTCAAAATTGGCAGCAGAATCTGAGCCAAAGGCAAAATCTACTGAACTGGCCTGGCTCCAGTCAGCCTGTTAGCCAAAGCCCCATGCTACGCTTGTCTCTCAAATCACAGACTTGTGGCAAAACAATGTGCAGCTTACATCCATCATTTATATGCTTTACACACACTCTTCACCATCAGTGTTGTCAACGCTCCAATGTTCCTTGAAGCACCACTTGCTGTTCTCGCCACTTGAAAGCTTTTGACCAACAAACACTCAGGGCACAACTGTTGGATTCACCTTGATCTGAATCCAACAGTTTAACTGCACTGATTATTGGATGTGAAGTCCTAAACATTGATACAAATCACAAAAAAACTTATGTTTACACTTCTGTTGTTCTAATTATATATATTAATTTGAGGTGAAAGAAATAATCAATAATTGTGCATCATAATGTGGAAAAGTATGTTCCCGGCACATAATGTGTCCTTAGTTTTAATTAAGAAAAAAAAAAACATGTAATTTGACCCGTGGAACCTTCATGTGTGTGGTTTTGAAATTATGTGCGTTTTTAAAAGACTTCTGAATGGAGTCATTGTGAATCCTAGATGTAAAGCCCTAGTCGAGACTGGGGACTGTCAGCCAGAACTGAATAGAATTGAAGAAGACCAGGGTTAGGGCATTGATCGCGATCTGGGGCCGTAATTGTGTTGAGCTAAGTTAAGGAATAAAAGCATCTCTTTATAGTGATTCGATCTATATGGTGCATGCTATCTGAGATAATTGCATACCAAACAGTACGCTTCAAAGCTTTGTTCTGGTAGTGATGTACACCGTAGCTAATGAAAACAGAAATCTCTCTCTCTCTCTCTCTCTGTTTCCCTCACCCTTTCTCTCTGCTATAATAACCCCCATTAGTGTGTGAACCCTCTTTCTCATCTTCTCTCTCTCTTTCTCCCTCTCTCTTGCTCCACTAACCTGAATAACCTTTGATCTTGTAAACATGACCCCATCCCCTCGCATCTCCGCATTCACCCCTTTGTTGTCACGGCCACGCATGTATGTGGGGCGTGCTTTCAAGGCGAACACCCCCAGCCCTCCCACTCCCGCCTAAACCTACACATGAAGCTCAGCTTGCATTTGAAACTCCGCTTTATCAAGCTGCTTTGCGGCAGGTGTAAAAAGCGTCTACTTCCACCTTGTAGCTCTACCTTCAGAGACTGTAGCCCAACTGTTGATGCATAGTTTGTGTTAAAGCATTAACAGACTGTGAGATTTCGTCTTATAAGCTTGTTGCCAGCCATGCTGTACAACATGGATCTATTAAAGTTAGGTGTGACATCATTTACATTTACATTTACGGCATTTAGCAGACGCTTTTATCCAAAGCGACTTCCATTCCCTAACTACAAGGGCCAGTCTCCCTGGAGCAACTTGGGGTTAAGGGTCTTGCTCAGGAACCCAGTGGTGGTATGCTGAAGGTTGGATTCGAATCCATGACCTCTTGGTCCAGAGGCGAGTATCCTGCATTCCTATTGGTTGGTTAGTAGATTTGTATTCTGATGCCGTCAGAATTTTGTCCCTTCTTTGGTCGCAAGTCTATGACAACAGCCATCCTTGAACCTCTCTCACCACCATTCTGGAGACATGACCAAAGACATAGTGACATTTCTTTTACTATGATCTTCTTTTGTCTGGGACATCCTAAAATTGTAATGTGTATGCCCGCCATTAGACATCCTCATCTCAGTGGTCACCAATCTCATCCTCAGTGGGCCAGTTTGGGTGCAGGTTTTCATTCTAACCTTCTGCCATTGTGGATAAAATTGGTGACCCCTGCTCTAGCTCTTCACCAGTGGTCAGTGTCTGACTGCTCCACGCAAATGGTCATGACTCTGTGGACTGTGACCACTGAAGAATGATTTAAAGATTAGCCAACAGAAAGTCTGCTGTATGTAATGGGACCTTCTCGCTTATCCGCATTGCCCCTCTTGTTGATTTCTGTAAGCACTGTAATTATGTTTCCAGTCTAACGACAATAAATGGCAACTCCTGATCAAGCTGACATTACAGTTGACTTGGAAATAACTTTGAAATACGGTAAATAACAGATTATATCTACTGCTTTTGACACTTTACGTACTATATGCTAAGTTGTCCCACAGTTTTCAAGAAATTGATTAGGAATGGTGGGCTAATTTGGATTTTTTGTTTGAACATATGGAATACATTTTGCAGTCATTTCTTTCTTTTTCGGTAGGAATAGAAGGGGAAATGTTGTGGCCAAAACACTTTGGACATGACAGCAACAATTTGGCAGCCACCTAGAAAAATAATTAGCAACCACCTGGAATACCACAGCAACCACCTAGCGAAACCCTAACAACCACGTGACCCATTATAGAAATCCACTGCCTGAGATACCATGGCAACCACCTACCAACGTTCTAACCACCCCCTGGAACACTACAGCAATAACCTGCCTGAGGTACCCCAATCAGTTATGGAAATTCATCATTCTTGGCTAATATATTAAAGACATGAATGACTTCTACTTTTTAAATTTAAGCTAGGTCACGCAAACACAAAAGCAGAAAAAATCATGTAAATGTCCTGATTGTATCTAAAGGACAGATATGAGAATTTGCCTTTAAATCGCAGACACACATACACACACACATCGACTGGCTTAGCAGAAGCTGTGATAGCCCTTAGCCCATTATCTGTTCATAGCAAATGTTCTGTGAGTGGTCTGGAGCAGATGAGACAGAGGAAAAAGAGTCAGAAGTTCAGCAGCTTCCCTGAACTCCCTACAGTTTACTCAGTGGGGGTGTGAAGAAATGAGAATGAACTTTAAGACCAACTGAGCTAAAAGTGTATGTGTGTGCTCTGAATGCTGAAGTCAGCTCCATAACTTCTCTGTACACCTTTATTTGTCTGTGTCTACACACACACACACACACACACAGCGTTTTGCCCCCCTGTGCGCCTCTGTCGCTTTGAAGTCAGTGGGAGATCCTCTCCTTCTCTTGACAGCAGCAGAGAAAAACAGGCACGTGTTCAAAAGGCTCCACTTTCTGCCCTTGCACTCCTCTGTCTCTCCTCTTCTCATTCTCCTTTGACTCCCTCTTTTCTTCCTCCCCCCGCCACCAGAAAGAGCGTTATGAATATTTTAACTCTTAAAAATATCATCGTGAAAGGAGAGCAAAAAAAAAAAGGAAAATAAAAAAAGTGCTGCGATTTCTCTGCTGGGTCTGTTTCCCTTTCCCCCTCTTTTTCCCTTCCTCCGTTCTTTGTGGCTTTGTAATGAAGACCCACATTCGTGGCTCCTCTAAGAAACTTAAAAGCATTTACCACAATCCTTTTTCCTCCACTTCAACATACTTTTTGAATCTAAGCAAATAAAACATTAATATTTGAACCTTTTAGCGTGGCGGAATGAAGAATAAAGTATCCCGCTGCGCCCAGATGAATCTTTAATGCACCAGACGCTGATGTCAGTATCATTAGAGGGTCTGATAAACAGATGCGGACGGCGTCTCTGTGTTAATCAGTGTCGAACCTTTCCTTTTTGTCTGAAATGGGGACTCGACAGGACGCACAAACAAGACAAATGACTGATCCCTGTTTATTAGTGCATGCTTGTCTCACTCCACTTGTAAAGGCTCTTTTTGCATCAATTAGAGTTAATAACTAGGTCATGCACTAGAACATTTGTCTCAGATGCCCCTTCCACCCGTGGCAATTACTGATAGCGCCCCTATTCGGGTTCAAATTGGATGCTGGCACTGAACTAGCAAGTTTTTGTCCATTCTTAGGTAAACACATACAGGTGAGGACACTCCATGTGTTTCAAGCTTGGAACCGATTATAACTGATTGAACAAAACCTTGAATCACCAAAATGTTTCCTTCAGGAGAAGGACAAAACTTTCAGAAGTTATAATAGATGCTCATGTAAAAAACACATTTCAAGTGGTCTATTCATCACAAATGTAATGATTGACTGGTATTTTACATGAAAAAAGAAAAAGAAAAACAACAGAAATGAAACTGAGTGTTTGTTTCAAATACATGTGACCTTGTTAACTTCTATCTGAAACTTGGTTAGAAAATTGCTTGTATTCGCAATCAGTGATGTATCCTGGTCTTACAGAAGACAACAAAACTGATTCTTTGCTGATCAAAACATGATTGGTCTCTTCTGGAATATATATTGACTGTTAAGGACTTCAGCCCAGATCCTGAAGTCCTAAGCGAAGGGCAGTACGTGCCTAGATACCATAAGAAAAAAACTGATAGGACAATTTGCCTTTTTAAAAACATTTGTTTGCAATTTTAGTGTTCAAGTGTATGTAATTTCTCCAATATGTAGAAGCACCGCCTGCACGCCCACACTAAGCATGCATGTTTTCCGGTTTGCTTCAGTATTAGGCTGAGTACATATCCCACATAGTGATGTTCTAGCATGTTGATTTGGAAATATTGGGAATAAGGACAGAACCATATACAGTTAGCTGTCCTGCTAAGATATATATCTGCCTACATGTGCTTATTAGACATATGTCACTTAACCACAAGTATAGGCTAAATGTTATTCACTGTGTGAAGTGGCCATTTTGTCACGGTGTGAAAAGCGTGAAATTCTTTCTCTGCATTCAACCCATTCACCCAAGTGAAGCAGGGGGCAACCAGCAACGCAGTGCCTGGGGAGCAGTGTGTGGGGATGGCACTTTGCTCAAGGGTACCTCAGTTGTACCATTGGCAGTCCTGGGATTCGAACCCACAACCTTCCAATGATATACCAGTTATTCTGTTACTCTGAAAGACCCATAGTGTGCAGAAAATCTGGTGCATGAAGGTGCAGTGTGAATAGTCAATTGGTGTTTAACTGACAAACTTACGGTAGATGAACATAACTACTGTAAGTTTGTCCGTTAAACTCCAATTGACTATCCACACTACACTTTCATGTGCCGGATTTTATCAGCCTGACAAGAAACTTCTTGTCAGCTCTGCACACTATGAGCCTTTCAGAGTAATATATAGTCTACATATATTACATTCAGAGTAATATATAGGTACATTTTCCAACATTTTTTAGTGCTATTAATGCAACATTTTCCATTGTCTGCTCACTTTTTGCATGCTAAAAACTTTTTGCATGCCAGTCAAATGGTCACATAGTAGGTGGGCAATAAGCACCGAAGCATGACATATTCTTAAACAATAGCTAGAAATCTGGCTTGTGAGGTTAATTGCACACTCAACAGCTGCACACTGCCTTATAAAATGGAAGGGGATAAGGCATCACATGCAGCTGCAGAGGAAAAAAATTAAGCCAAATGTTTGATTTTGATTTTCTGTTGTGTGTGTGGCATTACTGAATGATGTGAATGCCAGAAAGTCTTATCAGTTTAGTTTTATTAATGCTTACTTTGAAAAAAAAAAAAAAAACCCCTAAGGATTTCCATTTCCCCATACAAGACAGAATGTCCGTGTTGCAAAGCTCTATTTTTAGCATATGGAAATCTCAAGGATGAGTTTTGGATATACAATGATCATTTGGATCTTAGTTAGATTTAAACCATTTGCCTCTCCACCATGTTTCATTGCAGGGTCAAAATAGCGAACAAAAAGGACATACTGTTCAGTCAGCAGTAGCATAATCTGATTCTCGCTGAGGTACTTGGAGATAGTGGTACTGTATAATAAGCCCTGAGCATTAAAACTTTAACCATGTTATGCATGTTTCATTTGGCTGCACTGTTTTGTTTCTCATTCAAAAAGCAGTCTAGACTGAAACACGCCTTACAGCTTCCTCATGAAGCTGGGTGGAGCTAAACTGCTGCAGGCTAATTACACATGAATGAGCTGATGATTACGAGATCACAAACACGGTATGTTTAAAATGGCCTCAATATTACAGCTTAGTCTATCAATGAATGATACGTTTTGAAAGTATTTTACCTCACAATGTTTAATTTTTTTAAAAGTGAGGAAAATTAAGTTTTACGTGAAAAGGGCCCGTTAACAGAAACAGCATCAGAATTTGACCGTTGTTTTTGTTTGATTTTACCATATTCTCTTTTTTTCTGTATATTGATCACGGTGGCACCTACCAAGAAGAGGGGTTAAGCTCATTCATAACTCAGGAACATGTTCAGTCTAGGGATCATGGCTGCATCTCAAATGTTATATATCCAAATAAGGCTTTTAAATATATATATATATATATATATTTATTTTTATTTTTTTTAATTAATTTATTTATTTATTTATTTTGATTCCAGAAAAGATCCAGTGCTATTTAAAATATGCTGGAGGCTATGGCCCAATGACCCAGTCACACTCATTGGTTGTTCATATTATAAAGTGGAGTTTTACATCTGAAAACCTGACCTAGAATATTTTGATTCACAAGGGAATACGTTTGATCGATTTGTTGAAAGGAACTTCTTCACATGATTTGTTTGTCAGACTTGTTTGCAGCTTCTTTTTGTCCTGCGAGCACATATGGAGAATAAAAAATAAATTACTCCTTTTGACTGAATGTGAGTTGGTGCATGTGAGCGCCCTTAGAGCTCGAATGGACAGCCGTGGCCCAGTTTGAGTCTGGCTCTTTCCAGGAAGGATGTAAGTTGTTCCACAAAGCGTTGTTTGTCCCAGGCATGGTATAGTAGTTCTGCTGCATGTGGTCCACATGGGTTTCTTTGCACATGGAAGTCTGTTGAGCACAGCAGCTGGACATTATTTCTTCATTCATATTAATAGTATTTACTGGCAGATTGTCAAAATGTTGAAACTGTCGTACTGGTGGTGTTGGCAACTGTGCTTGAATATAAAAATGGCAGGATGGGTGATTTAGAGAGTATCTGTGTATGTGCGTTTGTGTGTGTGTGTGTGTGTGTGTGTATGTGTGTGCATGCCCCCTCATGATTTTTGCAGATTCTGTTTTTGTTTTCTAAAAATAGGCGAAAAGTTACTAAAAGATTAAAAGGCAGCAGCAATGCTGTGGTCTTGGAGAAGATAATCTAAAAGGTCTAAAAAGTCTAAAATTGTAAATTATGGATTGAGTTGTTTTAAATGATTTTGGCTAGAATGTTAATGCAGTGTGTAAATAATCTGCATTTGTGGTCTAGAAGTTCGTAATCCACAAAATTTACAGACGTCATATAAATATCATTTGATAAATTCTTTGAGGGCTACAGTGACCTGGCTTACCGATAAAACAAGCCAAAATACCTGAGTTTGTTTCCCATCATGCTTTATTCAATACACGATCACAGATTAGTAACTGTAGCATGTTGTACCACACTGATTGGTGGAAAAAACATATTTTGATATATTTTTGTTTCAGGGGTCTGTTTGTCAGGGATAAAATCAATGCATCTCTTACCCAGAAAGATCTCACTCATACATCTTGTATTACTGGGATACAGATATAGATGTAGTCAAAAAAAATCGAACAAAATTACATGTTTAAACAGCTGTATGTCTCATATATACTGGAGTACAGAAAGTGATTGTATTTCCCTGTGGTGTTACATAGAGTCCTTTCCAGGGACTTGACTTCTGGTTTAAAGTGTTTATTTTAAGACTAAAGAGAATAAAACATACGATTGCAGTACAGTGAGAAAATTCAAACCTCAGAGATTCTGTCTCCACAATTTCCAAGTTTGTGAAATGAGTTTACAAAAAAAGAAAACATATATCTGACTCAGGGCCGCTGACATAAGCCAGACTGTGTGATTTTCATCCTGTGTGGAGTACTAAAGACTTAGAGACACAAGTTGCAGAGATACTTTTGAACATAATCATATAAATTTGCCTCTCTAGCAAGTATTAGGACTGGGAACACTGTGTGTTCAAAGTTTTTCAGGCAACGAACTATGAAGACAAAAGACATTTAAAGCAAGCCAGGGAGAAAATTACTGAAAAGCACTGATCAGAAGAAGAGCATAATGTATGAAACTCTCTGCACATTCTTGCATTTAGTGTTGATTCCATAATTAAGGAATAAATGGAGCTTTATGAAAACCAAAGAAACCAAATAAATCAATGGATAATACATTAAAGAGTATAATTCTTTGGAACGAGATGTGAATGTGAAGATCCTTCTTTATTTTTACTTTGCCTGTTTATTGGACTATTGTTACTGCCCGACATATTTAGGTTCCTGATTGAGATCAATACACTGACCCATATGACGAAGCCAAAAATAATATAGGGATGAAAACCAAAAACATTGCCATCTTGAAGCCTTCTGAGATACCTAGCAGCGCAGAACATGAAAGATCAAGCGTTCTCCTTTAGCATTTCTAGAGTGAGCCATATGTGGGGGTAGCATTGTGTCTTGGGTGTTCTTCCCAGGAGCAGCGACTGGAAAGCTCACAAGACTAAAGGAGGGCAAAGTATAAGACCAAGAAAACCTGTATATTCAATTAATTTCAGTTAAATATTATTTGTATAGCACTTTTTTACAACATATGTTGTCACAAAGCGGCTTTACAGAATCCGTGTCCCCTAATGAACAAGTCATGGGTGTCAGAGGAAGAAAAGCTTCCAAAAGCTGCAGGAAGAAACCTCGGGAGGAACCAAGGGGAACCCATCCTCTTCTGGTTGACCCAGAGAGAGAAAAAGAGAGTCTCTATGAAGATAACTAAAAATAGAGGGCCTTTGTGTACAGTCTTAATCACTGGAGAACAGACTGTCTGTCTGTGGCTGACAGAGTAGATATGGTTAAGTCAGTAGAGGCAGTTTTTGTTGGAATCTGAGTGAGGAGTAATTTGAGAGTCTCTAGTACACAGCATCAGGAACAACAATCTCCTCTGGTGCTTTTGAACAGCAGTTGCCCTTGAATGGGGGAGGAGTACTTGTGGAGCAGCTGAATCAGTTGAGGTGGTGACCTGGAGTCCAGTCGGGTTTAACCAAAGAATTCAGCTTAGTTCATTTGGACTTGTGGGCTAATATTGATTAAACCACAACAGAACAAGATCATGTCCAGATGTACAAAGTATACAAGTCCAGTCTCATTGACTTACTACTCCTTGACTTTTACTACTACTACAAGGTGCATGTTCTTACAGTAAGTGGCTTTGAACAAACCTTTATTAAGAATGCCACCCATGAGCTTCAACCAAGAAACTTGAGCAAAAAATAAAAAGCCTTTAACGCCAACTTCCCTAAACCTACATAAACTTTTATAATGGTTTATTCCAAAAAAGTGTTAGGTGTCATAAAGGTATATAGGTCCATTGTGACAACTGAGGTCTGTTGCAATAAGGCTTTATAAATGCCTGTAGTGTTTAATGGCAGTTGTCATAAAAGGCTTACATAGGTGGCATTTAGCCTCACTAAATGTATAAAGTTATGACAGATTGTGTCAGAAAAATGTTTCATTCAAACACTGACTGTGTGTGACTATGAATATTGTTTTTTTCTTTTGGAAAACATCAGTATGAAACTTTGAACAAACATAATATGTTTAAATTACTTTTTGTTTTGCAATTAAACAAAGTCAGATAACCTTGTGTGGACCTAAATGCTTTTTTCATTTCGTTTTAAAGGACATATGACTGAAATATTTATATTGTGCTTGTTTACGAAAGGTTGATTGAAGGTTAATAGCATGACTTTCTGTACCCAGGATGCAGAATTAAACACCCACCAGTGTTGTGTAATGCAGTCATGATGCTATGAGCAGGACTCTGAAAATGTGTTTTTATTTGAAGATGTTATTGCTAGTAACATATCGATTGCTATTCAGAACATGAGTTTTTATGTGTTCAGTCATAGTTTTTATTTAAAAGTTATTTCTCATGGGGTCAAAGTGATAGCATGTACATTCTGTTCACTTGACTGAAAACATTGAGCTTTTATCTCATTCACCTAATGAGCTCCTTTCAGCTCCACTGTCTGCCGAAGAATGACAAAGGAAAGCCCCACGTAAGGGGTCTTTGTTGCACCTATGGAATCTGGGCTACGAAACTGGAGCTGGACCTGGACTAGAGGAATGGAGCACCATTCTTCCAGAAGATTCCCCTCAATTGGGGTTTTGATGATGGCAGTGGAGAGTGTGGTCTGTGTCAGCACCAAAAAGCCCATTGGTGCGCACCTGGGTGGGCTATAATGATGAGCACTTTTATGCACATAAAAAATTTAGGGACCCCTTGTGCCCTGTGATTGGGGGCTATATCTCTGTAAACCATTGCTTGTGGTTTTTATACCACTGTGCTCTCAAATGTGCATTCATCTGTGTAATTAGGTGTTTCTGCACTGCTACTCATCTATAATATTCCTCTCTATTTTCCTTGTTTTTTTCTTAACATCATTCTTTACATTTTTTAAATGAGTATCATGGCTGTTGAATTTGTGCTTTCCACCAGTATTATGAGTCTTTCCCCAAGGAGGGTTCATTCATCGCACAGCTAAACAACGCAGAGAAAAAAACTTAAAAATTCAACTAAGTCTACAAAAAAAAGACCACAATATCAAAAGCAGCTCTGACAGAAAAACTTTCTCCTGGTTCGACTCCATGGACGCGGTTTTGCGACGACCGGCCATACACTGTGGGGAGAGAATTGCGCTCATGAAGTGTTAGAAATACTGTTCCCGGGTTGAGATACAATGGAAAAAGCATGCTGAGAGTTTAGTGCCATTGCAGTACAGGTCAGGTACAGAACGGTTCCTGTATACCTACAGAAAAGAGCCTTTACAGAACTTGCTACATTCGCTGCTAACACTTTGGTGCAGATGCCACAGCACAACTTCAGAGGTCTTGTGAGTCCACGCGCTTAACGAATCAGAGCTGTTATGGTGCCACAAGTGGGAACTATGCATTATTAGGTAGGGGGTTGTAATGTTCTGACAGATCAGTGCAACAATGTTTTTTGTTTATTTGTGTATAATTTTATTTGTCAGGCACTGGGCACTAATGAACAGCATCAACTGAACTATTTGTGAATGAACCAGACGCTCATTTTACTGTTTCCTTAAGATATGTAGACGCTGCAATCCAAATAATACACACAACAGAGTAGACAAGCAAGGCATGACATCATTACCTAAAGCATTTTAGTAGCTAAGAGTTGGTTTAATGGAACCAAGCCAGTAAAAAGCCCAAAAATGATTTCACCCATTTGAATTTTCTCACTTGCAATTTGCAACGAAAGTCAAGGAGAACAAAGCTAACGAGGCCCGTCCGCATCCAGCGTGTAAACAAAATCATCATGAAAGCCACTGCAGTTGCTAATGTGTACACACTGAGCTGGGACCGCAACCAAAAATGAAAGGGTTCAAGCTTAGCAACAAACTGTTCATGGTTATTATTTTACATCTGAAAATCTTTTACAAAGTTTCACCTCTTATTTTACTCTCAGATTTAGTTAAAATTCATCAAGGAGAAAATAACGGCCTCTCAGCGGAGCAATCCACACACACTTGCGCACACAAACGCACAAGTGCACAAACACGCACTGACTTCTCACCAGCTAAGTGAGCAATCAGTATGATAATTTGAACCAAATGCTGCTTAGTCCTCACTTTTAAAAAGACTTAACAACCGCGCTTAATTAAAATTGGGGCACACCTGAGTGTCTCGGTATCAGACACAGTGGCGCAGTCTTCTATCTGGGTGGGGGAAAAAAGAGAAAATATAGAGAAAAACGCATTGCTCTACGTTTAATTATTCCAATCGAGCCTCGAGGAGATTCTCAAGGGTTTTAATTAAGTCAGAATTAAAGTTATGGAAATGTAGTCTGTAGCACTCTCTCTCCTCTCCTTTTCATTCTATAGTCCTACAAATGACACTCAGATTTACTTCAAAAGTGAAAAACACACAGCCACACTTGATATGCCTGTACTCTAACCTCTGCGCTGGAAATCTATCAGCCACCATCCACCCTATCCATCACCGGCCAGTGTCTGGCCACAGGGCCGCCATATCCCAGGTGTTATTTGGGTGGTGGACCATTATTAGCGCAGCAGTAGGGTTGTTACATGCTTCACTGTCACCGTTGGGTTGAGAGTAGCCTATAACCCAAAACATCCAGCCAGGAGTGTCCCTGTGGTGAGAAACTGTACACCAGTAAGGTGTTTCCAATAAATTGGCCAGTGGGTGTAGGCCTGTGCCAACACACTGCTGTGTAAGTTTGGAGTTCTGGAAAGTGCAGAATTTTAGTGAGAATTCAAACATTGTGTGTCCAGAAGTTTGTAGACCCTTGCTCATCTAGTGTATCTTCTGAAATCAAGGGTAGGAGCAGCACAGATCTGTACCCAAAGCTCAACAAATGGTAAATTGTGGTCATACGGCAAAACCACTCAGTGTCACCAAACCGGAGTGTCAGGCATCATGCTGAGCTTTTATAATTTAAAATAATGACAACCGCTACTGGGTGTCACAAAAATAGTGTCACATGCAAATGACCATAAAGAACAAAAATGCCCAAATTTCTTTATTTTAGGTCTTAGAAACAAACAGAAAATTACACAAGATCTTTGAACCCAGGAGAACTTTCAGGATACTCTGAGAAGGTCCTGAGAGCGGCCGAGCGGTGGTGCGCCGAGAGACAACAGCAAACCGCAAGCAAGTAGGACAAACATCAGTTTTAGAGACTCCTTAATTGGAAAGATATCGCTCATTGCTGACAAATCTAGGTGATCTGTGTAAACTGTGCTACTTCCAAAAATAGGACAAAATCACTCCTCACCTTGTCCATTTTAGAAGTAGCATATTTTATGGCAGCATAATCTATTTCATACTGATGGAATAGTGTTCAGAAACAGGAATTCATGACTGACATTTTGCAGATGTCTTGTAATTTAATTTGTCTGGAACATTTTCATTATTTTGTGTTTCATTTCTGTTGATATAAATCCAACTTTTGAATAGAACTGAATTGATTTATTTTTATTTTTATTTATGTCAGAGCAGAACTGGGGTAAAATTTGTTTTTTGCCACATGAACAGTAGCTTGATGATCAGCTGGCTGCAGCATAAGTGTCACAGCTCTACTTAGTTCAGAAGATCAAAGGAAGAATTTTGATTTCAAGGGTAAAGCAGGTTAAAATAAAACCCAATCACCATAACCTTCTCCAGAGTTCACATTTCAGCATCTGTTTTCCTCACAAACCCAGTCCTGTCGTAACACGTTTTTACATTTCTTTGAATTATGGAAATGTATGCTAAGCTGTTCCTGGGCAGGTAAAGGTTTTGGGACCAAGCAGGGCCGACCTTCGGACCTCCTCCTGTCTTTTTCAGGTCTGATTTTTGACTGCAGATAGATTTATTAAAGTTCCTTCAGAATTCTGTGGTGGTGATAAGAACAAGATGTCTAAACAAAAGCTGTTACAAATATGCTACCAGTATATATACACACACAGGAAACACATTGTAGAAATGTAAGCTTCTCTACAGTTGAAAGGGAATGTGACCATTCTGTCATACGTGAACAGCATGAAATTCTCTCTCCATTTAACCCGTTCACCAAGTGAAGCAGCGGGCAGCCAGGAACACAGCACCCGGGGAGCAATGTGTGGGGACAGTACCTTGCTCAGGGTACCTCAGAGGTGTTTAGCAGTCTTGGGAATCAAACCTAAGACTTTCTGATCACAGTGTGAACACCCTAACCACTAAGCCACCAGCTGCCCCTGGTAACCAACACAATACATGAAAACTCCACTGGTTGGCAAGAAATCTAAGAAAAACTAGTCTTTGACATCTGAAATGAGTACTTCAAAGGTGTAAATGAAAAAGTAAGTAGTAATGAGTAGATGTGTTGTCTGATTTCTGTGTAGTTTAACATATTGAAAATAGGTTTTTCACAGGCTACATTTATCATTTAACTTTTTTAAAACAACAAATGTTTTAAGTGAAGCAAATAAACAGCAACTGTGTTTTCGGCAAAGTGTACATGCTTATTTTCACTCAGAAATTCACTGCAATACAGCATGTGTACACACACACACAGAAAGTTCAGTTCTCCGTGTGTGAAAGCAAGACAGTGCCCCCAAATGAGGAAAACAAGCGTCTTCTACAGGGAGACTCATCATTTCCTGTCAGGTGGCTACGGGCTTTAGTGCTGATTCGCAGTCAAAGCTTTAGATACTTTTCGTGAACGGAATGGGATGTCCCTGATGCCATTCTAGCCCTCCAAGCAAATTTAAGACATCCGAGTCAGTTATGAATCTTTCAGCCTGTGCTTTGACTATTAAGTGCCAGCCCCCCCCCTTACTGTTTTGATGGGTTACTTACAACGAGATGAATACATGTTTACACTTAATTTTTCTTTCCCTCTAGCTGCTTAATACTCTCTCGGATCTACAGAAAAACAGCATTCAATGGTAACCTGCTTGTTTACGCTGGCGCTCTCAGTTCCAACTGCCTTGCATTGTGGAAAGACCACTGAATGCTTAATCACTTGATATTTTAGTCTGAAGCCATATTCGAGCCCAAACAATTTCTTCCCCGAAAGAAGAAAGAAATTGGGGAACTCTGGTCCTAGATGACCGGCTTCCTGGCACAGTTTGGTGGTTTCCCTGTTCTAAAATACCTCCCAGACCTGGCTTTAGCTGATAAGTTGAATCACCAAACTGTGCAGAAATTCCCATCCCTGTTTCATGAGCCATCTTACCGTCACCCAACATGTCCAATAAAGCCTGACAGGATAACACTGGTTACCATACAGTGACAACAAAAAATGTCATTAAGTGTCACAGATAAATAACCTATAAAATGATATGCTGGACAAAAATGAAAATGTTTTAATCCCACCTTAACTACTTTGTATTTTTGGCAGAACAAATGTTCAAATAAAGTATGGAGAAACTGAGGCATGTGTAAACAAAGTGAAGAGAAGCTAAGGCAGCTTTGATGTGATATGGTATGATATGATATGACATGATATATATCACAATTAAATCACATGTATTATATCATATATAATATTATGTTATATCAGGTTGGCATTGTGCAAACTGCGTGCCTGAATCATCATACATGAAGTCAGCTTGTTTAAAGCTTACATAAACTTGCGTATGTGGTTTCTGCCATTGCATGACATCCTAAAATGAATGAAAGTAAACAAAATTCAGGTTCCAGGATTGCTGGTACTAAGGTTTTAGCAAGCCTTTGGCTAAATATCTCTACATAGTGCGCCATGCAAGTCATTAAATTCTAGCATTTACATCCAAACAGTGTGTAGTTTGTCCAGTATGGAATCTTATACACATACCTGAATCCCACACAGTTCTGTGTTGCATGTATTAAGCTCTGTTTAGGAACAGGAGCCAGAATTTACTTTGTTCATAGTGCACTAGTTATTAGGGAGCCCCAGCTCAACTGGGCACGAGGAAAGGTATGTACATTTGATTGCCTAAAAAACTGAGACTAATAGTCCATAGAATCTGGATCTTGACGGCCTCGTCTGTGCCTAACAACTTGAACGCAACGTGCTACATGTTTTTTGTCTTAGTCAAGACAAAAAGATAAGGACCGAACAGAAGTAGATTTACCCCCTTAGGAGTTGTTGTCTGACCGTCTCTTCAGGACAAGTGCTTCTCTCTTATTTCCTGTGATTGAACTGCACAGGAAAAAGTGGGTCTCATTTTGCTTTTCTTTTTCATTTGAGTGCAGCTTTTGTGCCATTTCACAACTTCCGTTTGCTCTCGCTCTCTTTCTCTGCTCACTTCCCTGTGCTCTCTTTATCTCTGCAGGTCTGAAACAGATCCATGCCTTGTCTATTCAGGGTAACTATGAGCTGAGGATAGATCTGGAAGATTTTGAGAACAGTACGGCGTTTGCTCAGTATGGGATGTTCGGAGTTGGACTGTTCTCGGTGGACCCTGAAGACGACGGCTACCCGCTGACCATTGGCGATTACACCGGCACTGCAGGTAAACAGACTCACGAGTGATGGATCCATACCAACATTTGATTTAGGTACTGCTAACAGTCTCAGTCACTTTTCAATACCAAATTGATTCCTTGACCCAATGCTTCCCAGCCCTGCTTTTAGAAACGCAGTGCTCTGCACATGTTTTCCTAATATGCTTGAGCCCAGCAATCATTGCTTTATTTCCCCAAACCATTTAGGCTGACCCTTAGTAGACCTATCATACACTGTACAGTCCCTCAATTAGTTAAGATGATCTTAACATTAAGATGCTTTTGGGAAACTGGGTCAGCTCATTAAGAACCCTTTTCTGAGTAGAACTGAGCAGGTACCAAAATGTAGTGTGTAGAGTTGTAGTGTGTAGAGTTCCTACTGGAGTTGGGAAACTCGGATCCAGCTTGTAGCAATTGAAATATGAATTTTAGGCACAAATTGCTGTAGTGTTAAGGCTGTAGTGTTGCTGTGCCTTAACTTGTACAAATATCTGGTCAAGGGGCTCAGGGAATGCACATACTTTGCATCTTCACTGAACGCTGAAATTACCACATTTTTTCACTGTGGTCCTTTCTTTAGGAACTGAACGCAATCCAACAATGAGAAGACTGTATGAAAAAAGCAGGAAACACAAATTTGTGGTTCCATATCTACTTCCATGAGCATGTTATTTTCCACTGGCTGTTTAGTAGTCACCTGCATGACTACTTTGTCTCATTTCCAATTTTGTAATACTCTGACCTTCTTAAATGAACTACACTTTAAATATGCTGCGACATGCGCATTGCAATGCTAGGTCTCACAAACACACACACACACACACACACACACACACACACACACACACTTACACACTCACACCATTATACAAGTCCAAGAGATTAAATGACTGCCAATTAATTACTGCCATTGACCTAGAGCATAAACAACTCTGTCCTCATGACAAAGAACCAATTTAGTGAAGCCTTCTGGGAGAAGCAGAAAGAAAAGAGACAAGCACAAGGTAAAGAAGGAGGGAACGGGTTGATAGCTAGCTTGGAAAAGCAAAGAATGGTTTAAAATAAGGTGAAGGTGGGGAGAAAAGAAGAATGTAGGAGGTATAGAGAAGAGAAAAAGTAATTACTGAAAGGATAACCTGGCCCAGATGTTAATGTTCCGCAGCTGATTTAAATGAAAGTTAGTAAGAGCAGCAGTTATCATAAACTCACTCAAAGACGCGTAACATTCAGCTGTGTTTTTGTTTGTTTTCTTTAAAGAATAAGGAGTGGATATGAGGATAGGGAATTGGAGAAAATAGAGAAGCAGTGGTTACAGTGGTTACAGCAGAAGGAGATTGGAGTGGTGGAAAGAGTCAAGTCATGTAGAACTTTATTGTCATCACAGCCATATACATTTAGAACACAGTTAGACGAAATATTGTCCTCATGGTGCAATATACAACAGAACACACTCAGATCAACAAAGAGGGTATAAAAGGGGGGAATAAATTAATAATTAAACCTATATATATAAATATATCTTTGAATGTACAAAATATAAAAGTACTATGTTTTATGTAATATGTACTGTGTAGAGAAACACTAAGAAAGCATGTCTTGGGATGGTGAAATACTGCTGTATTCAGAGGCGGGAGCTTAGAAACTAGCCAGTCCGGGAACGCTATTTATTTCTCCTTGCTGCTGATTCGCTGCTGCCCTTTGACACAGCTGCAGTCCAGAATTTCCCCCGTGGAGCGTCTCGAGTGTTCTCATGTTTTTCATTTTGTTCTTCCTAAAGCCCTGTATTTTTATTACATCAGTTAAATGAATTTACTACTGTATTGACTTGCTTATACCAAAGAAAACGCACGTGCATGAATTACAGTACAGTCTATACAGGAGTAACATCGGTATTTACATTCTGGCACTGCAGGAGTTTAGTGTAAACTGTACAGTTCAAATACGGGGTTTACCTGTACATTTTCTTAAAGGGTATTATTTTTATGGCATTTTAAGGGTATTAAGCTGAGTTTAAAATGAAATTAAAGTGTTTTGGTAGCATATTTGGGGGCATATTTAGGGTTTACACTAAAAATTTGTAGGCATTTTTTTTTTTACCACATCACATCGTGTTTTTTCACTATACGCAGGTGCTCTTGAAACAGGGGTTTACTGTCTTCTTCTTTCTCTTTCGGCTTTACCCTTCAGGGGTCGCCACAGCGAATCATCTGTCTCCATTTAGTCCTATCT
>JBBIGA010000083.1:13158349-13169913 GCA_037576975.1 Alestes dentex
AGCATTTCAGAAAAAGAACATCATGCCATCAGTAAAACGTGGTGGTGGTAGTGTGATGGTCTGGGGCTGCTTTGCTGCTTCAGGACCTGGACGACTTGCTGTGATTGATGGAACCATGAATTCTGCTCTCTACCAAAAAATCCTGAGGGAGAATGTGTGGCTATCCGTTCGTGACCTGAAGCTGAAGCGCACTTGGTTTCTGCAGCAGGACAATGACCCAAAACACACCAGCAAGTCCACCTCTGAATGGCTTATAAAACAAAATGAAGGTTTTGGGGTGGCCTAGTCAATGTCCAGACTTGGATCTAATTGAGATGCGGTGGCATGACCTTAAAAAGGCGGTTCATGCTCGGAAACCCTCCAATATGGCTGAATTAAAACAATTCTGCAAAGAGAGGGCCAAAATTTCTCCACAGCGGTGTGAAAGACTCATTGCCAGTTACTGTAAATGCTTAATAGCAGTTGTTGCTGCTAAGGGTGGCACAACCAGTTATTAGGTTTAGGGGGCAATTACTTTTTCACATAGGGCCATGTAGGTTTGGATAGTTGTTTTCCTTAATAAATAAAATCATCACTTAAAAACAGCATACTTTACTTGGGTTATCTTTGTCTAATATTCACATTTGTTTGATAATCTGAAAGTGTGAGAAACATGCAAAAAAATAAGAAATGGAAGGGGGCAAATACTTTTTCACAGCACTGTATAATGTGATAAGGTTTGGCCCTGTGTAAATCAAAGAATTGGCTACTGATAGCTGCCACCTTTTTGACCATAGTGAAACGAATGAAGTATTGGTCAGAGGGGTGTAGAGGCGTATCAGTGATGTGATTAGCTGCACAGTTCCTAGTGATCATTAATTATGCTATAATGTGAAATTACCAATAAATAGACTGATTATGTTCAGAAGATCATAGTCTGTATACTCAATGTGTGTGAGATACTGTGCCAGTTACAGTACATTCTTATTCCCAGCTGGTTAGAGATGGCCTAGTCTAGTCTGTGTGAGGTTCTGCTGGTTCCTGTTCCAGTCCTGGAGAAGCCCTGGACACCAAAGACACCAGAGACAGTTCACAAGCCTGCTCACTTCCTACTCGTCACTTTAGACCAAAATAAACGCTAGAGGGCGCCCTCGAGTTGTTAAATAGGGCTAAAGGACAAACAATGATAATAAAATAATAGAAAAGTAGAAGAAAGTACTACATTCAAATAAAATATGAAAAACATGAAGATGTAAACATGTTTTGGCCAGTATTATTCGATGCTGAGTGGTTGGTGGCCTGATCAGCTCATTGGCTCTATCTATCTATCTATCTGTCTGTTTGTCTGTCTGCCTATTTTATCAATGCACTATCAACTTAATAATCTTCCTTTAATCTTTAATCTACTTTTATTGATTTTCTGTGCTTTCTTTTCTTTATTTTATACATTTTACTTAATTCCTACTCTTATTTTACGCATTCTTTTATTTCTTTTAGTGTTTTACTTCCGTTTTGTTTGTTTTTTTAACTTATTGCTTTCTGATCTATTAATATTGTTATTCTATTCCTGTAAAGCACGTTGGAACACCTCTGTGAATGATAATGGTCAATAGAAATACGTCTTCCTTTATTTTCTATTAGTTATTTTTCCTTAGTACTATTACTTAGTACTTTATGCTGCCTGGTTAATAAATGAGTTTATTATGATGATGTGTGTGTGATAATGGTGTATATGATGATGATGATGATGATGATGATGATGATGATGATACTGCAGTACATTATTTGTATACACTTTATACGTGTATGCACTTTACCTGCGTAGATAAACTCTAATTGTGATTGTGAGTATACGCATGATACTGGTGTGTGTAAAGAGACTGTCCTGCGTTCCTGGTGAAGAACACGATGTTCACTCCCCAGTTTATGAGGCCTAAACTGCACAAAACACTGCAGTACATTATTTATATACACTTTATAAGTGTGTAAACTCTAATTGTGATTGTGAGTATACGCATGATACTGGTGTGTGTAAAGAGAATGTCCTGTCTTCCTGGTGAATAAGGGAGTCTGTGTCTTTAACTCCCTCCCCCCGCAGGGTGAGAGGAGGCGGGGAGAGAGCAGGATGGCGGACGCTAACTCTGCGGTGGTTTTGGTGACGGGCTGTCTGGTGGTCCTGGGTCTCCTGGCCGGTCTGTCTCTGGCCTGGGCTCTGCTGCCCGTCGCGGTGGTCGCCTTCATCTTCCTGCTGGCGCGCGGCCTGAAGACGCGGGAGGAGGGCGCGCTGAGCGCGTGCGTGCTCGTGCTGGGAGACCTGGGACGCAGCCCGCGCATGCAGTACCACGCGCTGTCCCTCAGCAGACACGGATTCAGCGTCACCCTGATCGGCTTCCTGGGTAAGAGCCCGGACCCTCACTGCACCACTGCAGCACACAACTCTAACAATCATCATAATCATCACCCTAAACCAGTCTTCAGGACTGGGGCGCTGCAGAGCACGGAGGTCAAGAGGTCGCACGCGTAGTCCAGCTAGAAGTGCATGATATGGGCAGAATAACAGTACTGCAGTGACTTTTAAGATATTAAAGGGCCCAAAGCATCTCTTTAAATTAAAAGGCCTTAGAGGCTGATGTTGTAAATGGTACCTTTACTCTTCTTCGGCCATACAGTCTATATGTGAAACATGAGCTACAAACCCCCCCCCCCCACAAAAAACCCCCCTGTTTTTAAATCATAGTTTCTGTGACGTCACAAACCCAACAGTCTAGTTCTGCCCATTCGTGCATCGATTCGCCAACACCTGTAATGGTTAAAAAAAAAATTATTTTGTTTAATTACTTCTTTTTACAAAAAAAAGATCACAGGCGGTGCAGTAATGCATTGTGAACAATTAAACTAATAGTAATAACAATAGTAGTAGTAGTAATAATAATAAACTGGTGTTCATTACTGGGGTGCTGCAGAGCGCAGAGGTCAAGAGGTTGTATGTGTAGTCCGTACAACTTTATTGACATGCCTTCTAGAGCTGCATGATATGGAGAGGATATCAGAATTGCAGTGACTTTTAACATATTAAAGGGCCCATAGCATAGCTATTCAAAAGCCTTAGTCCACCAATTGAACATGGATCCAGTTGGTGCATTTACATTCGGTCCATGTATGGGAAATACAGCCGGTTTTCAAGTCATTGTTTTTGTGATGTCACAAAACCAACAGTCTAGCTCTGCCCATTCATGCACTGGTTCGCCAGAACCTATTATGGTTAAAAATGAGTCTTTTGTTGGATTATGTTTGGTTATTTGAAATGACCTTGATGTGTCTTTATTTTTGGACTAAGGACCCCCTAAAATTAGTGGAAGTGAACTGTCAAGTACGCTTCTTGTGGCCCACCACTCACAGCAGTTTATATACTATAAGCTATATACACTATGCTATGTACGCTGTGCTGTATGTTTAAATACACAATGCAGTATACACTATTCTATATGCCTACATACACTATGATATATACATTATACCATATGCTTAAATACACTATCATGTATACACTATACCACATATTTAAGTACACTATGCGATATACATTATTATATGATTAAAAACACTATACTATATACACTACGCCATATGCCTAAGTACGCTATGCTATATGCTTAAATACACTACGCTATATGCAATATTCTATATGCTTAAATACACTGTGCTATATACACTATGCTTAGCCTGCACTGCCCATTTTAACTGCCCCATCAGTCCATCCCTCCTCTAGCTTGGAGCTCCATGCATGATTTGCCTGTTTCTTTTCCTTAAAACAGGGACCCCAATTAGTACCTGACTGATGTGTTGCTTGTAGGTACCAAACCTCACCAAGACGTGCTCGAGGATGACCACATAGACATTGTTCCCATTTCCGAGCTCAAGGGAATCCAAGGTAATATCTGAGTAAGTAAGTGCCCAGCACCTACATGTGCTTTCTGCGTTCCAGCGATGTTCAGTCTGCTGTGTTTTTATCCTCCAGTGGGACCTAAAATCTTGCGATATGCCTCCAAGGTCATTTTCCAGTCTCTGCAGCTTCTTCATGTCTTACTGAAGCTAGAAGATCAGGCTTATATTCTTATGCAGGTATTCAGCTCATATTTTATGTAGAATTAAGTGACTGCTGGCTTGCTTCAAAGTTAATAAGTATTTATTTATTTGTTTCTCCATTAGAATCCCCCCGGGTTGCCAGGTATTGCAGTAGCGTGGTTGGCGAGTCGACTGTGTGGAGCTCAGTTCGTCATAGACTGGCACAATTATGGTTACTCCATTATGGGGCTCAGTCTTGGAGAGGGGCATCTCATCGTCAGGTTGGCAAAATGGTAAGCACTTTGGATTTGCACCTAAGATACAGCCACTATCGGAACAAAACTGCATATCTCCAGAAAAGTTACTTAGTTCTTACTTAGTAACTAAGTTCTTAAATTTGAATGGCCCATTTCCAGTAGTCCATCGGTTCTGAAAATTTCAAGTGTAAAGAGAGGCTGGCATAAAAAAACAACTAAATTGGTTAAGGCTTTCTTCTGACTCAAAAAACACCATAAACACCATAAAATCATAAAAATGTAGATAAAGAGGAGCACTGACTTAGGATTGGACCACCATTCTTATAAACACCCCTTTAGGTTGAAATGTTGTGATTTGAATTTTACTGTGGTAGATAATTGTTGCTGTCTTTTGAAATATGGTTCTGCCAAATGTTAGAGTGTGTCTTTCCACAACTGATCCACAACTGAGTTTGGTGAGTTTTATTTAAGGTACTTTATCGCTTGGTCTTTGTATTGGAGGTCCTTAAAATTAAGGTTCTGCACTTGATCTTTTTTAACTTGTGATCATGTGGTGTTCTCCATCTGGGCGTTTTTTTTATGACTTCAGGACAGGGGTTTCCAGCTTTGGTCCTGTTTACCACACTTGGCTCTAAACTTCTGGTGCTTTGAAGGCCTTGTTTAGGTGGATCAGGCTTCATTAGGGTTGGACCTAAACACTCCAGGATGGTAAATCACCAGGAGCAAGTCTGCTGTAGGAGAATGAGTGGAATGGTTACTTGTGTGATTGCAGAAGAAATAATACTATTGTAATTCAGAAGTTTTATTTTTATTATTATTCTTTTTATGGCTTGAATTTGGTGCTGCTTCTCATCCAAGTTTGAATTGAATTTTGGCATAATTTCAACGCTAAAATGTTCTTTAATCCCTCCCATTTGGTTTGCTGGTATATATTCAACACTACAAGACGCCAAGTAGGATCAAGGTTCAAATACAACTCTGAATACATTTGGGGCAGCTGATGGCCTGGTGGTTAGGTAGTTGCCCCAGTGATTGAAAGGTTGTGGGTTCGAATCCCAGGACTGCCAATGGAACCACTGAGTTCCCCTTGAGCAAGGTACCATCCACACACTCTGCTCTCTGGGCATCACTGTCGGCTGCCCACTGCTTCGCTTGGTGAATGGATTAAATGCAGAGAAAGAATTTCACACTGTTCGCACTGAGTGCTGTGCTGTGGTGTGTTCACTCGTGACTGTTAGGGGACACTTTGCTTTAAAAGTCTGATGTGTGCATGCATTCAGATTTTTTATCTGTGGATCAGTGGCCAAGTATTGATTGTATGAAATTATATTTTTGTGGTTGAGTCACCTCAGTAATGTATGGGGTGAGAGAGCACAGGGGTGAGTTACCTTAAAAGTGTGTAGTGGAGAGACAGTCTTGGAGCAAGTATTGTGAGTCACGGCTATGGCAGCTGGAAAGCGACAAAAAGCAGAAAAAGAAGCCAATCATGGAGCTAAACACACATCAGACTCAAAAACAGACTTCAAGACACTAAAACTCTGGTCAGTTGTAGTTTAATTAAAAGGAATAGGTCGGTGAATACACTTTTTCCCACACCCGGTTTTGGGCTTTCAGCCATCCTTAACCATAAATGGCTTGGTAAAAGACAGCGAATTAACAACCCCCTTCGTGACTTAGTGGTAAAACGCTCTGTGCTGAGTGAGAAGAGTCAGAAAAGGCGTCGGTCTGATACCCCACTGTGAGCATAATTTTTATTTTATTTATTTTTAAACACAATGTTTTTTTGGCCTTAAACAATGTCTCCAAACACTTTTTTTATAGCAACCATGCAATCACACTTCACATCTAGTTATGAGTGATTAGCAACATCTGTACATTTTTTTTTATTTTGGCAGGTATGAGAAGTTTTTTGGACGATTCTCTGATCATAACCTCTGTGTTACAAACGCAATGAGACACGATCTTCAGAAGAACTGGAACATCAGGTGAGCACTGCAGTTGAAGTGAAGTGAACACAGTATAGCTAAACTGAGATGTTTCTCATCTCATATTGTTCCCCAAGGGCAACGACATTATACGACAAGCCGCCCTCGATATTTAGAGAAACACCTTTGAAGATTCAGCATGAGCTGTTCATCAGACTGGCCAGTGCTTACCCACAATTCAGAGCTTGGTGAGTTTAATTTAAGGTATATAGTGATAGTGAAGATTGAATATATTGTTCTGTAGGTCAATATTGACTTTATTAGTAATTAAGAACACTTTACTGATTCAAATTGATGATTGTCAAGTAATCTGAATAAAAAGCCCTGTTTTCGCAACATGCAGCTTGTGAATAAAACTTTTTTTTTTTATCTCCACAGTCCTGAGAACAGTAAGGAGAAGGTAGAGCTGACTGCATTTACTGAGCGTAACACTAAAACGGGAGCTGTGACCCCACTTACTGGACGACCTGCACTTCTCATCAGCAGCACCAGCTGGACGGGTCAGTGTCGCCATGCATGTAGAAAGTGCACTATAGAGTTTTTTTTAACTGGTTTAACTTAAGCCTCATTCAATGGGCAAAAGCATTTTTATTTTTAGTTAGTAGCCTTTGACCACAGTAACACCCCTGGAGTAAAGTTTTCCGTTGCTATGACGGATTTCCGTCAACAGAGGGCATTAAATGTCAATTGTGAGAGTGATGCAGCTCAGAAGAAAATTTTATGGTAAGGCTGTGTTTTTCCTTGGTTTAATAACGATTTAATTATTCTTCCTAAAAATAAAAATGAACATTATGGTTTTGACAGTTCACTTAAAGGGACACGGAGCATTTGGTAAAAAAAAACTAGTCCGTCAGAAGATTTTTTCGTTCATTTAATCCATGAACACCCTAGCAAGCATCAGAGATAACATGGCAACTACCTAGAAACCCTAACACTTGTCTTGGGTACCACAGCAAAAACATAGCAACCACTTAGCAACACCCAAGCAGTCATCATTGGAAACAATGGCAACCACCTAGTAACCACCTAAGATACCACAGCAGTGACCTAGCAACACCCAGTCAACCACCTTGGAAACCACAGCATCCTAGCACTAACCTGAAACATGACAGTGACCACCTGGCAACACCCTCGCAACCATGCTGGAATCACTTGCTTTGAATTTTCTTTCAGAAATATATTTTTCTTTTGGCTTACTTTTATACAAATATAATTTAATAAAACCTGAAGCACTCATTTTGACATAATACTGACATAATGTGCAAGTACTTAATCACTATAGCTAATATCAGTGTGTAAAAGTGGTACAAGTATTCAAACTGTTTTTCACCCAACAGAGGACGAGGACTTCTCCATTCTTTTAAAGGCACTTGAAGGTGAACACTTATCTGTGTGTCTTTAATTAGCACCAATTCAGTCTTCTCTTTGTAGCCCTTTAAAGTTCCTACAAACATTAAATAATATCCATTTACTCCTCTTTCAACAGATTATGAAGGGTTTGTAGAAGCAAAGAAAGATCTTCCATCAGTAGTCTGTGTGATCACAGGTATAAATACTTTTACACAACATAAAGAAGTAAAGTAAGTTAGTTGGTACATATGGTGACCTTTTGAAGGGCTGGGTTATAAAGTTCCATCCTCTCTGCAGGTAAAGGACCTCTGAAGGAACATTATGAGAAGATCATCAAAACCAAAGATTTTAAACATGTTACAATCTGCACCCCATGGCTGGAGGCAGAGGATTATCCAGTTCTGCTGGGTGAGAGCACAAATTACACATCTATCCATCCATCTATTCATTCTTTAGTCAGTCTATCCATCCAAGCATCCATCCATGAATTCCACAAAAACACACCCATCCATCCCTCAATCCAACCAAAAAACACACCCATCCATCCCCCAACTATTATCTGAGATGTTCATAGTAACCAGGCTCCCCTAACCATAGTCTTTATTTTCTTTTTCTCATTTTACTGTGAGTAAATTTTTTTTGGTAAATATTTTGAACCAGAAGTATAAGCTGTAAGGATTTTTTATATTAGCCCATGTTTTTCAATGCACTACAGATCTTCAGTGTGTAGTAGCATTGTGTTTTGTTAACAGGTTCTGCTGATCTTGGAGTCTGCCTGCATACATCCTCCAGTGGTCTTGATCTTCCAATGAAGGTAGTCGACATGTTCGGTTGCTGCCTGCCTGTCTGTGCAATACACTTCCAGTGGTGAGTTGGAATGGCTAGTCTACTTCACATTAGTATTTGGTGGACAAACCTCATATTATGGCGTTATTCAAATTTCGGAATGGTTTTGGTATTTAGTTTGGGGCTCCCGGTAGCCTAGTGGTTAGAGCATTGCCCCTGCAATCAGAAGGTCATGGGTTCGAATCCCAGGATTGTTAGTGGCACCACTGAGGTACCCTTGAGCAAGGGACCGTCCCCACACACTGCTCCCCAGGCGCTGGGTTCCTGCCTGCCCGCTGCTTCACTTGGTGGATGAGTTAAATACAGAGAAAGAATTTCACACTGTTCACACTGTGTGTTGTGGTGTGTTCACGTATAACAAATGGTCACTTTATACTTTTAGAAAACCTTTAAGAAATCAGACAGTGTTTTTAGTATGTTTACAGTGGCTTACTTTACCCCAAATAATAGTATCTAACAACTTAAGTACATCTTGTCATTATGGATTTCTGAGCAGAGGTTGGGAACGTATGTTTTGCTCAAAGTTAGCTTCTTTAAACCCAAACCACTTTAAAATGACAGATGAAACTCCTCTTTTTGGCACAGATTCTTTCTGGTTTCTGTTCAAGTCTATCTTTCAAGTTCTTCAGTCTATCAAGTCTGTTTGATGTACCTTTCCAGCAGGATAACTTTGTCTAGTTAACCAATATGCTGCCCTTTACTACTTCTTGTCCATTCATTCTTGATCATTTATTATTTGGGAATTTCAGGAGTATTCATTTATATTTATTTATATGAAGGTTTATTTATTTATTTATTTATAAGCTTGGATGAGCTGGTGAAACATGAGGAGAATGGGCTGATCTTCAAGGACTCCTCAGAACTGTCTCAACAACTGAAGGTAGGGAACCTGACGGTCTACCCCAGTCATCTGAATTATATTTTCAGGCACAATCCCCAACCTTGTCCTCTTCTGCCAGGCAACAGGCTTTTTTGTTAATTCAGGTTGCCTTTAAAGGGGACATATTATGCAAAACCAACTTTTTGCATCCTTTTGTATTCCCATTTGGGTCTCTGCTGCTCCTATAAACAAAAGCATGAAAAAAAACCATCCATCTCTGTGAGTCAACTGAAAGATTTTGGTGTCAGGAATCATGTGCTTCTACGAGCCGTTTGGGCGGCCCCCATTGTGATGTAATGGGATGGGTGGGGCATGGCCAGCAACAGCTTATTTGCATGAAAGTGACAGAGCCCTTAAACGGCTCATTTTGAAAGAAACTGAAACTGTCAGGAATAGAGCTTGTGAGACTCTTTATGTGAGAGTGATTTTGTACAAAGAACTTCATGAACATGTTTTGTAGCCCATTGACCTATTATAACTAAAGTGAGTTTTGCATGATGTGTTCCCTTTAATGACTTGTAGTGTATACACCGCGGGTGTTTTCCATGTGTTATCATTTTGAATTATTCATCGCAACCTGAACGATGAACCTGAATAACTAAAACATAAGTCTTTTCTTGATAAATGAAAAAGTTCTCAATTTTCTGACCATATGGCACATAGCCTTTTTAGCATTATTGCCTTTATTGCTGCTTTAACAAACTAGGCTAATTTAGTTACTGATTTCTTGGTAATGATAAAAGTTTCAGGCGCAAGGGTACTTAAAGTAAGTACAAATTTTAGGGTACAGCACAACTGATAATACGAATTTTAAAGGGCTAATGATTTCTCGCTATTTTCTAAGTAATGGTTAACTCAAGCTCAATGGTACTTTAGTCAAAATTTTGTCAAATGTATACATAATATTTATGAATTATATTCTATATATATAAAATGTTCACACTGTTATATTTCATTACATTCTTAAAAGCATATTTTTAAAGGAAATGACAATACAGTAAACCCCCACTTTAACGCGGATCAGTGGTCACGGTTTTAGTCCATCACAGATTTTTTTGAGAGCCGAACTAATAATTGTTCGCTGAAACCCCCGCACTAACGTGGAAACTGCAGATATCCTCCACTTTTTTTTGTTTGTTTGTTTTTTTTACTTTTGTAATGCCCGGGTTTACACCCTAAAAATAGGCATTTTTAGGCAACTTTTTACCACATCACAACAAGGCGTCTTTTCACTACACGTGGGTGCTCTTGGAATGAAACAGCTGCGATAAGCGGGGGTTTACTGTACATCAAAATAAGAGAAATGATGCAGTGTTTACAGGACTTGAATAATTTAAAGAAAACAAATCTCTCGTTCACTCTAAAACAAAATGGCAATAATTACCTTTGACGAACTTCTAGTAGTGTTTTACCATCCAACTGGTCTCATTGTGAGAGCAGAGTGTTGATTACAGCAGTGTTTTTATACTTTCTCATTAAATAAGATTTGATTCAGGTGATCACTAATCAGTACCTCATAAAGTAGAATGAGGTGCTTGTGTAGGAATTTAACAGACACTGGCATGGAATGGTTTCATACTCATAGAGTTGCTGATTTATAAGAAATTGCAGTGGTCTTTTATTTTTTTCCAGAGCTATATCTAACAGCTAGTTCCACAGTCTGATTGGTTGGTAAGTGGTCCACCCGTGCTTTATTGGTGAGGAGGCTTTTTCATAGTAAGAGTTTTATGCTGCATTTAACCATCACTAATTTTCTACTTTAGAGTACACAAACAGAAAGTGGGCAACAGCAGGCCTACGATAAATTCACAACCTGCTGCTGCCCCTAGAGTATGATTGTCAGTATTATTGATCGTTGAACAACTATAATGGAGTTAATCAGATGCAATAGTTTCAACACCCTCAGTCAAATTACATGTTCTGTCGATTTTTAAGTAAAATAAGTACAAATCCTATGCAGGTGGAAACATTTAGTATAGATATGTTCGATGCCTTCACACCGCTTTCTCCTGAGGAAGTGTTACATCCAGCAAACCCACCACGTCTCCACTCAATCCTCTCCCGTCGAGCATGCTCCAGATGATATCGTCAGATCTCATCCCACACATCACCTACATAATCAACTGCTCCTTGGCGACCGGCCATGTTCCATCCACCTTCAAGTCTGCTGTGGTCACACCGATCCTGAAGAAACCTTCACTG
>JBBIGA010000083.1:13196990-13204490 GCA_037576975.1 Alestes dentex
TGTGTGTGTGTGTGTGTGTGTGTGTGTGTGTGTGTGTGTGTGTGTGTGTGAGAGAGCGAGAGAGAGAGAGAGAGAGAATAAATGATAGCGCTGCCTCAGAGGGTCCTCACATGCTATACTGAGAATGTTATTACAAAAGCAGCCAGACAGGCTTCGACTGCATTATCTCCCTTGCTGGTGTGTAGGTGTATGTATGTTGGCTCATGTATCTAACTACTGTTGTACAATTTTCAACACAAACATCACTTTTTCCTACCTTACAAATCCCTTTAAAGGGCACTTAACCAATATTTTCTGCTTTTTCTTGTGTGTGTGTGTGTGTGTGTGTGTGTGTGTGTGTGTGTGTGTGTGTGTGTGTGTGTGTGTGTTTTTTAAAAAAACAAAAAATGTCTAATAAAAGTTCTACAGGACCATATTCCAACCGCTCCTTATTTGAGATGGATCTCAATAACTGGCACTAGATTGATACCTGTTCCTGATTGGCCAAGACTGAAATATGGATAAGCTCCTGGACTGGTATTGGTGTTTACTGAGTGTTAATACATTTTAACATAGCTGGGTTTTTCAGATGGTTGATGCTAGACTGGATCAGTGGGAGGGACGGGAGCCGCGCTCAGCACATCACCACTACTTTAGCAATCACTCCGCCCTGATTATATATACAGGAACCTCACCTTTATTTTCTGGAGAGTAGTATCAACTTAACAGAATCAGTATTGATAAGCATAATCAGTACTGCTATCGGTATCAGTAAAATCCTAATAATGTCCTCATTCTTTATCTGAGTTTTTATGCTCCCTTCCAGGAGAAACTTCTGTGATTATCAATGGATCACAAAAAAACATAATTTTGTCTGCTAATTTGTCTAATCCATGAGTCCTATGCTACATCCAGTGTGCTGAATTCAAATCTGAAGGCACATTTTGTCTATTATGCCTCAGATTCCCATCAGAATCGTCACTTTTAGCCATACACAAACAGCGGTCACAGTAAAGGGCACAGCTTTCCTTTTGCCACTGAACCACTGAGTGAGGCCAGAGTGACAAACAGTACAGCAGATCTGAGGCCCTGCGTTTATCCTGGTCTCCAATTTTACATCTGAAACATTACTTGTAAGCAATCATCACTTTCTTGGTCACGATCACGCTTCCCACAAAGATAACAAAAATGACCAGGATGATTAACACAGCTGCGCCTACTTATGCTTTAACATTTACCCTATATCCAAAAAAAAACAATAGCGGCTGGTGGTCTAGTCATTAGGAAGCTGCCCCTGCAGTCAGAAGATTTCAAATCCTAGGACGGTTAGTGTCATGACTGGTGTACCCTTGAGTAAGATACCGTCCCCACACTCTGCTCCCCGGCGCCCCTTATTGGTGGCAGCCCCCTGCTTGACTTGGTGAATGGGTTAAATGGAGAGAAATAGTCTCACATTGTTCACGCTGTGTGCTGTGTTGTGTTCACGCGTGACTGTAAGGGGCCACTTCACTTTAAATTAGACGAGCCTGTGATCCGTCTCATCTTAAACTGAGCTGGCATCAGCTCATCCACAGGCCTGAACTCACAGCACTGAATTGAACCAGGAGACATTTCAAACAAGGCAGCAGAAAACACACACCTGATAAAAACATCAGTTATTATGTTGGTGTGCAACAATACGTGTATCAAAATACCAAACTATTGCAAATCAACATTATGTCTATAACTTCAAATTTTGATCGCAGATTTGGATTCAACGTGGCTGATTTTATGCAAATCACATGTTTTACTTCCAGTAGCAAAATCTAGTTTTCTGGTGTTATATAGACTGTCATCAGCAAAGGAACAAGTGTGTTAAAGCAAAAGGGATAAAACTCGAAAACTTGAACAGCGTATTTTAATATTGCTTAAACAATGTCTGCACTCCCTTAATAGATTATTTCTAGTCATTTCTACTGACTGAATTTCTGTAAGGTTAAACAAAATTAGACCAACAGACACCAAATGAACAAAAAAGGGATATTTTTTCTAAGATAAAGCTTAGTGACTGAAAGCTAACAGATTAGTCAGAATCAGAGGATCCTCACAACAACCAACCTGATAGAGTCCAATAATTAGAAGTCAAGAAGAATATATGACATAGTTCTTTAGGCTTTTCTGTCTCTAGAAGTTACTAAATTTTCATAGTCTGTATTCTCTCTTGCTGATAAGATACTGCATTTAAGTGACAGCATTGGTGACGATACCAATACAGAATCGGTCCAACACAACATGACCCTATATGCTTCTATAGAAAAGCAATCCAGGATGAAACACTCCTTATAACTTCAGGATGAAGGGGTGGGGCTAAAGTGCTGGAGGCCAAATAGATGGATGCACAATGCGTAGGCTTTTGTGACATCACAAAAAAAATGAATACAAAAATGGTTTGCTTTTGCAGCTTGAATTCCATATATGGGCTGGATAAATGTAACAGCACATTTTGAAAACGTAACAATGTTTACGTGTTATATAAAACTCTTATTTTAAAAATGTTCAAAATTAGCTTTACCTATCATGTCATCTTTATATCAGTTGAAACTGATAAAACATGATAAAAGAATTCATGTGTGTGTGTGTGTGTGTGTGTGTGTGTGTGTGTGTGTGTGTGTGTGTGTGCTCGTGTGTGTGTGCACGCAAACAAGCCCTGGAGTTGGCAACAGAAAGCCCACCTTTTCCCAGGAAGTACTTGAAGAACCATCTGGTGTGGTACTCTGGGTTCTCCAGATGGACGTCTGTTCTCCTCCAGATTCCTGGGGTGTAGTCCATAGTCTACAAGAACCATCCCACAGAGAAGCAACACACATCACTCTACGACACCAAAAATCCTTCTTAGAAAAAGAAATCCTGTTAATACTGCATTCTTTTTGTAATGACGACACATGAACTCTAATAATTTGTTCTGTAATACAAATAACACGAAGCCATACCTTAAGGCAATACATTTAGAATCTATGTTTCAAAATATGCAAGAGTGATGTATGTCTTGTTAGCAGTGTTTCAAACAATTAAAACCATTCTTCCAATTGAACTAGACTGTTCTGCAGATAAAACAGATCCACGTCTGTATAGTGGTTAATCGAAAAGACTCTCTTGAATTGGCTCAAGTGAAGTTTACAGAATTGGTCAAAGCCTTGTCAGCCTGAGTGTAGTGTGTTTTGTCACTTAAGGTGGCAAAGTACCATGTACAAGAACAGACATGCAAAATAACCAACAACAGACTTTCTATGCAACATGATGGAACAGGCCATTTCCAGACCAGGGCTATAGCAAAAAAAACAACCTGCAACAAGCAATGTGTTGGCAAACACGTAAGAACACCTCACTTCTATTTATACCTCAAAGAAATGGCTCCTATATCTTGTTCCAAAAGATTCATTGCGATGGGTGGAACATCAGAAATGTGACCTCTGGGGACTGAGACGTACAGACTCTGTTTCTGAGGCCAACTCTCAGGTGAAAACTGTACATGTGTAAAGTTTGTTTACTGCCAAACAAACAGCTCTGTTGAGGTCAGGATAGCAGTACTCAAGCTTTTTCTATTGTCTCAAACTTGTCTGGTACTCTGACTCCCTGGTAGTTGGACTTGGACTGGTCTCGAACTCGGACATCTGTCTTGCCCAATAGTCTCAACCAAGTCCAGCAGTCTTTAAAAAAACTACTTTCGCAAAGAATATTTTGCAAGTAATATATTGGCCCCACTCATGATTAGCCTAAAAGCAAGATGGCTGAAATATTATTCAATTAAATATCTTCTCTCATAAAACTAGTGAATTCAAGTGCATTTTAATATTCTGAGCGAAGTGCATGAACAAACTGCATTCAGAACAAGTGCTTTAAAAACTGTTGAAAAATTAACAACATTCTCTGTAGGCCTCTAACAAAATTATTAAAACAAAGACTGGCAGCCCATATATTAACTGTAATCACTGGAAAACTTTCTTGCCTTTTCAAAAACACAAACAGAAAGTGACCATTCTGTCATCCGTGAGCACGCCACAGCACACAGTGTGAACAGCACCAAATTCAACCTCTGCATTTAACCCATTCACCGAGTGAAGCAGGAACACGGCCCCCAGGGAGCAGTGTGTGGGGACAGTACCTCACTCAGGGTACCTCAGAGGTGCCACAGAGGTGTTTTGGGAACTGAACCCACGACTTCCTGACCGCAGGACGAACGCCCTAACCACTAGGCTACCAGCTGCCCAGCGCGCGGAGCGGCTCGAAGGGCCTCTTCTGTGCTTCATACTCTGCATGGCGCTCGGGATGTTTTGATTTTATATGATAAATTAATCCCGCCGTTGAGAAAGTCTTTGTGTGCCTGCGCCCAAAAACACAACACGTCCGATTTCGTTCCTCTCAACATCAGAACCAGACAGTGCTGTTCTCCTGTAGGTTCTCCTGTAGGTTCTGCCCCGGGCCCGGATCAGCCTGCACTCCAGCCAGACTGGGGCTCCGAACTCTGGCGGCTCTTCAGAACCATTCACTTCAGACCGATCAGAGGAACCGACTCAGAAAGTCTTTGTGGATTCACCCCCTCTAGAAATTTTGGCATTGCGCGCTTTACAAACGTTTTTCACGCGTGTCTTGCTTAGAAATATCAAAATGCGCCCACGCGGCAGCCATGCTGTCTCTAATCCAGTCCAGCGCCTGCAGGCTATGGTTGCGTCATCATTGTGTCATCACTGTTTCGGTCACGTTAAAAAAAAAATTTCGGCCAAAACCCAAGAACAAGAATATTCGGTGCATCCCTAATTGGAACTTGCCTTATCTTGCCTTCGCACCTCTTTAAACTTGGCTTGGGGTCTAACCTATTTGGACTCGACTCTGACACAAATCTCTTTGGACTCGGTCTTATCTTGTACTCAGTCTTTAGACTCAGTATTGACTGGGATTCGAGAAAGGTGGTCTTGACTACAGCTCCAACTACAGCTTGGTGAGGTTAGGAAGAGCACTTTTCTGTCACTAAGGTATCACTGCACATTTTAAAAGACCCAGTATACCAAAGTATTGTAATCACATATATAAAGGCACCGATTTATGTTAACTGAGGCTAAACATAATGACTGTAGTTCCTTTTTCTAAGATGTTGAGAACATTTAATCAGCTGCATGGACCACTGGAGGGGGTCACTGGAGAGCACTGAAACGTTGGACAGCTTAGAAACACTGCCTTTTAGTTTCGTTTTTTTTTGTTTCTACTTCCGTTCACAAATAATTTTGACAAACGGATGAATGCAAAGCAAGCCAGCATTTTATTGCTGTCATGTATGGAATAAAGCATGGAGTAGCCCAGAAACATCATGCTACAGTGTACAATCCAGAAGTAGATTTTTTTCAGGAACGTCGTCTCTAGTTGAGCTTGTTCCTTATCGTGAACAATGTGCTCCCTGGAAAATTCCCAGCTGAGCGTCTCCACAGTGAAGGCAGCTCTGGAATGGCTTGTGGTGACTAATTAAAGGAGGATGAGCATAGACCGAGACAGACTGCTTTGAGTGAAAAGCACATAAATCTGTAAGACCAAGAAAGAAACCATCAGTTTTTCTTTAAAAAGGCACTTTTTGCTGATTATTAATGCTGATGTGAGAACAGTGACATTATTGGAGATAGAATTACATAATCTATTATCATCATCTATAAGGCATTTGACTATTCTATTTTTATTGATTTATTGCTTATTTTCCTCTCAGATCAGGCACACGGTGTTGAGATGATGGGTTTGCATGCTGTGTGCCCTGAAAACATATCAGATGTTCAGTATGTGGTCTAATAAAAGTGCCTCTATGACATGCACTACATGTAGTAAATACCTGCATTATTATTGTGAAAATCCAGGTCTAAACTACTAAGTGTGTGACTCAATGTGACTCAGTGGGCTCTTTAGGTCTCTGTATTGGAAAATGTGATCACCCTTGTATTTATGCATTGCTTCATTGCTGAGGCTTTTTAATTGTCATTTAAATGCTGAAGGGGAAACACACACACACACACACACACACACACACACACACACTCAAACACACAATGTCGCATCTCAAGCCTCAATAAACCCTTCCTGATGAGAGCCCCGGTCGATGTATGCAGCTTGATTGCGCAGAGTGTTGCTCCTTAGCCCTTGCTCTTCGCTCCTTATGACTTTTTTGGCCAGACAAGTGGTGACCCCCAGCTGTGGCCCAGACACATGCAAACCCTCCACCTGAACAGGAGCCTCGCCATTCACCCCGCAATCACTCCCATCCACTCCTTGTAAGAATACAAACATCCATTAGATTGCTGTAAAACCACGGCGCATGGACAGCTGGGGGTCACCACTTGCCGAGCAACAAATGTCACCCTCGGCCCCTTGTGCCCGGTTCCACCCCTTTTCTCCTTTCGGAGGACAAAATACCCGGGTTGTCATAGCTACAGTCAGGTGCTTGAGATGAAAAATGCGAAGGAGGGAGCAAAACAGAGGGGTTGCGGCGCGTGAGGGGTGTTGCATTTGCAGCTAAACACTCCACTGACTGAATAACTGACTGACACTGAATCACTTGGCTTTGATTGTTACATGTGTGTACCACCTAAGAGCCTCGTTTTGATCCATCACCCACTGAGGAAGAACAACAGATGCTCACACTCTTCGCCCTCCTTGTCCAGCTCGGTCCACATTTTCTTTAATGGGCTTATTATTTTTGCTTTCTGAATTTTCTGCAGGTTGTTGTTTTATAGCGGGATAAGAGATGATTTGTGTGTACGTGAGACGCTTACCTCATCTAATGAGCCGTTCTCCACCCGGAACCTCCCGGCTCTCTGTATGGCTCCATCTGCATCACTGGAGATCAGCTGCAAGGAGAGAGCAAAAACAGGAAGAAACAGTCCAATCTGCCCAAGTGAAAAGAGTTTTTTAAAGAGTTAAATATTCAGGTAACTGATGATAATTTGGAAAAACACATATTAATCATGTGAATTACAAAGGAAATTGCTTAAAGGTCTGACACACCAGAACAGGTCCCTAAATATCTGTACTTCAGAGTTGGGATTTTTTCCAATATCTATAAAACTCAATATGAGCCAATATTACTAGTTAACTGAAATGTCAGTCAGGCCCTAAATTCAGCAGGTGGAGCCTTGGTCTAGGCTCGACTTGTCCTTATTTCTGTATTATACACTGTTGTCTTTCATCCATCCATTTTCCATGGAGTATTAAATATAATAATTAATTGCATAGTAATGCTTCCTCCAGTGTCTTTTAAAATCTTCTGTGTGGTTTATTGCTTCATTAGTATAGTCTCCACATGAAGCCAGCCGATCTTCTACATATGTCTACAAATAGCCTCTAGCAACTGTCTACGCTCCTTCACCCGACACAAAGTGCCTCTAAAGAAAACAAAGCACAGAGGTGCACATTTTTTATATTAAATTTGCAGACAAACAATTTTTTGGTGACAATGCATTTCCTGATGTTTGGAAAAAGAAGGGCTGTGCATATGATCCCAAGAACACC
>JBBIGA010000083.1:13206990-13209187 GCA_037576975.1 Alestes dentex
CTTTGTATGGGAATCATTAGATATAATGGCCTTGTAAGGTCTGCAACCTTCAAAAGAAGGAAAAGTTAAATAGTGTATGATAAAAAGAGGAGACTTTAGAAAAACTGCCATTCATTAAAACATATGTTATTAAAAATCTGGTTTGAAAGTGTTTCCGAAAGGTAAAGAAAATGCACAGGCAAAACACAAAGGAGGGAAGAGAGAGTGAAAGGCAGGAGGAGGGAATAAATCAATGCTATTACAACAGCGGATGTATAATTGATCTCATCAGAGCACATACAAGTGCATTATCACGCCTCACACATGAGAGAGGGGGGGGGGCGAGAGGGAGCGAGAGAGAGACAGAGAGAGAGAGAGAGAGAGGGAGCGAGAGAGAGAGAGAGAAAGAGAGAGATGCGAGGGTAGAGGGAGGAAGCAGTGAAAGGATGCAGAGGGAGACAGAAAGAGAATAAAAAGCAGCTTACATCCAGTCACAGAGAAAGACAAAAGGAAACATTTACATAGTGTGAATTGGTGTCTGCTCCATTCTCCAAAATGAAGAACACTGCAGAATTTCTGCCATTCTGGCATAATATCAACACCGGCTCCGTAAACGAAGGCTCCATATATATACAGTGGTGCTTGAAAGTTTGTGAACCCTTTAGAATTGTTTACGTTTCTGCACAAATATGAAACATGAAACATCATCAGATAAAGTAGATAAAGAGAACCCAGTTAAATAAACAAGACAAAAATATTTCATCTGGTCATTTATTTATTGAGGAAATATCTGTCAAAAGCATGTGAACCTCTAGGGGTGGCAGGTAATTTGAAGGTGAAATTAAGAGTCAGGTGTTTTCAATCAATGGGATGACAATAAGGTGTGAGTTTCTGTGTGTATGTGAGGAATGGGGGTGGTGTGTTTCCCAAAGTGTCACGTCGTGCTGGGAAAGCGAAGCACAGACGCAGGTTCCTTTGTCTTTACTGACTTTTATAACCTAACTTTACTGACTTTTTATTACAAAACACAAACGAAAGGCTCGAGGGCCAAACACAAGAAACAGCTAACACATACGCATAGGTGTACCGAGATGGACCGACAAACAAACATGAACCAAAACCCTTCAAATACATTCAAGACAAAGACTAGAACCAATGACCAAGCAATGACCAACCAATGAACATTTCAAAATAAAAGTCCAAAACATACAAAATACACAATGGCAACATTTACGGCATTTATCAGACGCTTTTATCCAAAGCGACTTCCGTTCCCTAACTATAGGGGGCAGACTTGACGTTAAGGGTCTTGCTCACATTCAATAGTGAATGACTCATTGAAAGTAATTAAACAATGTGTTAGTAATATTAATATTACCAGTCATGATAGAAGACATCATAATTGCAGATGCATTCTGAACAAAAAATCTGCCAAATCTGACACATAGTGGTCAGTTTAGGAGAGGTTTGACTCCTACCCTGGACAACACACAACACTACAAGACCCCCAACACTGCAGTCACCTATATCTGTAATATGCGAAAACTGTTGGATAAAAATGATGCAAATATAACATTCACATTCACATTTTTTCCCAGTCAGAGCTTGTAATTTCCCTATTTCCGATGTGCTACAAAGGCATCATTATGTCTAAAAACATTCAGAAAGGGAGCTTGCTGATTTTACCATGTGCCCTGTATTAAACTTAATATTTCGATAAAACACCTGCACACAAATATATGAGATTAAAGAAATTTGTTTCTTTAAGAACCAAGAAGTTCTGTGATTAATTCCTACTGTGTCTAGATGCTGGACTTCCAGCACAACAAGCTCACTGCTTTATCACACCACTGTATCACAGATATATCAGTGACGAGATCTGGTCCAGATTTGAGGAAAAATCTCTAAACATTAAACACATAAATAAGCATGGCTGCATCATCTAAACTGGTCAAGTAATAGAATAACTGTAGCAGCAAAAACTGTGTAAGGCTTTGAAAGTGCAAAACTACAGAGAAATAAACGTCTTCACTATCAGTCCTACATCAATACATTCTCCAACCTTTACTCTTACAACAAACACCCACATACTCTCTTCATCGGCTTGCTGGAGTGAGAAAACTGTTATTATTAACTTAGTAAACAATCCAGACTACAGGCATGGCTTCTAGCTGTTTTTAGCAGTTAGCAGTTTAGCAGTTTTTAACACATCTATGTA
>JBBIGA010000083.1:13253370-13270310 GCA_037576975.1 Alestes dentex
TCTCTCTCTCTCTCTCTCTCTCTCCCTCTCTCTCTCTCTCTCTCTCTCTCTCAGTATCAGGCTGAGATAGCTGTGCTACAGGAGAAGCTGCGTATGTCTGTACAGAAGCTGGAGGAGTGCGAGTTGCGTCTGCAGGGTCAGGATGATCAGGCACAGAAAATACTGCTGGAATACCAGACCCGTTTGGAGGAGGCCGAGGAGCGCCTGCGCCGCCAGCAGGACGACAAGGACCTGCAGATGAAGAGCATCATCAGCAGGTGGGAGAGACAGGAGTGAGTCCGAGAAAGCATGTGTTCAGTGTCTGACATACACTTCCGACCTCACAATAATCGTTTTCATTATTCTTTTAGAAATCATTTAGTATGTCATAAAATTTCAGATTTTACTTTAGTTTAAATTGATTAGTTTTTAGTTTGGCACTCAGGCATAGAAAATACACTGAATACACAAATGTGACAGGAAGACCTGTTTACAAGGCAGTGCAATCAAGCCGAACTCTGCTCTAAGAATTTCTAAAAAGATGTCTGTGTGAAAACAGCTTCATAATTTTATTCTGGCCCAAACATGCGTGTATACTTTATTCGATTTTATCATCAATAGAATCAGTTCCAGGATTTTGAAACGAACTCCCGCCTTCCGATCGGCTTTTACATCCCAGTAAATGAATACAGTATAATAATGAATACAGTAAACAGTGATTTTAGAGGTCATTGTGGACTCAGACCTCTCCTTATGGAAGCCCAGTATTACCTGTGGTTCCTATC
This sequence comes from Alestes dentex, assembly GCA_037576975.1. Classification (NCBI taxonomy): domain Eukaryota; kingdom Metazoa; phylum Chordata; class Actinopteri; order Characiformes; family Alestidae; genus Alestes; species Alestes dentex. The sequence continues at coordinate 13,254,135 of JBBIGA010000083.1, forward strand.
AAAGACCTGGTTTGTCTCAGACAACATTTTATTGGAGTAAATAAAGTGTGCTGATCACGGGCGTTCTCATATCCATGCAAAGGCTGGAGGTATTGAAGAACCTTCTTTCTGACAGGGAAATAAGGAACTTGGGAATATATAGTGCATACAGGGAAGAAGCTGCTTCTCTCCTGACATTCTTTTTCATTAGTGCCAGGCCTCTAACCAGGCAGGCTGTTGGAGAGCTGTCAGCACACATTTGACTTTCATCTAGTCCCATCATCTTCCGGAAAAGAGCAGCCAGCTGTTTGAGTCCATTAAAAAATATAGAATATATAGAAGAGAGGATAGAACTACTTAGCTCATATGTATAGATTCTAAGTTGTTTATATGTGATCTTTTATACTATACTGTTGTGTACAGCTTTATTCTGTTGTTTTTTGCTTCTCCCCATTTTGTACTGTCCACTTTCTGCCGTAACAACGGAAATTTCCCACTTGTGGGTCTAATAAAGGTTTATCTTCACTAATCTTATCTTATCATGCAGATTGCGAATATTAAAATGATTTTGTTTTGTTGCAGATTGATGTCTGTAGAGGAGGAGTTGAAGAAGGATCACTCCGACATGCAAGCCATAGTCGACTCCAAACAGAAAATCATAGATGCACAGGTATGAGTGTGTGTGTCTATTTATGTCTGTTCTACTGAGGTGGAAAAAGCTGGTTTTGCCAAAAAAAAAAAGAACCGTATTCATCAAAGACTAAAACAGTCAATATAAAAATATAATAATAGTGCTGTTGTTTGTTAGAACTAAATCACTGCACTTCTAAGGCCCCAAGCTCCATTTTTAATTTGTTCTACATTAATGCTCATAAAGGCCTTCGTTACCACTTAAAGAATCGAGCTAGGCATGTAAACACACAGGATGGGATTAGGATTATAAAACCCTAAATACAATTTAAAAAAATGTCCCACCATTATGAAGCGTTCCCATTTTCTTTGACTTTTTACTAAATTACTGAGCATTGTCTTTATACAGGAACATGATAATTGCACCACTTAATGCTTAAGTTCTTTCACGAAAATTAAGCATTTGTGAGTAACGGCTGTTGGAGAATAGTGTCATACTAAGAAGCTGAAATCTCATTTGTCTGTTGTGTCACTATGCCAGCGTCATTAAGGATGGAATTTAAGACAGAAGCTATTAAAGAAAGCCATTTCCAGAGTTCCTTGTCGGTTAGGGCAATTTCTGTTGTCAGCTGTTCTGTTGAAAGTGATGTACAAAAACGTACTAAAAGCAATAGGAACAGGGGTCACAATGTCTAAGAAACAAATATATTGATTTTATTTAAAACCACGTTTTTATATATAATGTTGATAATGGTAAAGCAAATCTGATCAAAACAAGCTTTCTTGGGGGATTGTTTTGTTTCTCATGCTGTTTTGCCCGTACCGCTCTAGCATGATTGGATTTTAAACTGCTATACCAGCACTTTTATCTCCAGATGATCATAATGAAATGTTTCAGGCATCAAACACTTCATAGAACAGCTTTCTGTCATGTAGGCACGTTAAAAGCTTCAGATGTCTGGTTTCTCTCTGAACAATCTAAAACGTTTTTTCTAGGACAGACAGTTTCACATCAAACCACTCTGAATGACTGTTAACCTTAATGATTATGCATGGAGTTGGAAAACTAAAGCTAGGAAGTTTCAGTAATACCATCCCAGGTCACTAACACACACACACACACACACACACACTCTCACACACACTCTCACACACACACATACATATACACACATACTCACACTCCTTCTCCCACTTGCAGCACTGAAGTACTCTAATATGAATTGCCCCCATTTACCTACTAAGGAAACAGTGTGCTCATACACTGCCCTCCAGAATAATGATGCTGTTTTCTGAGGCTCAGTCCACAGGTTCTGAATTAAATTTAGGTCACAGGTCAGGGATGGCAATGACGAAAGCTTGATTTTGTGTTTATTTTATGTCATAGTGACCCCAAGTTGCTTCCAAATCCTATAATTCTCTTTTTCTTTTTGCTTCTATGATAGTTTTGAATTTCTTAAACTTCTTAGTGAGTTTCCTAACTGTTGATTTTGGCACATTGAGCAATTAGTTTCAGGTCCATTCTCTGATTTGTTCTCTGATAAGTTTTGCCTTACTGCAGTGGAATGCTCTTGAATCATTTCCCTTGGTGATGGAAGGATTTGGGCCCTGTGTCACCACATTTTTATACCCCAGTGCAACAGCTTATACACTCAGACCAACTTAAAATGAGTTGCAGGGAGTCGTACTTCATTTACTTTCCCTTAATTCAGGGGTAAAAAGTTTTGTTTTAAAATTTTTATTTAAAATTTTTATTCTCAGACTAAACTTACCTCAAATGAAGGTGAGATTTTTGTTCCCCCTTTTTTCAATATAATTAAAATAACAGAAAAAAGTGAATCTTTTATTAACAGAAAAAGTGAGTCTTTCCCATCATCTTTAGCAAGCGTGCCAATACTTCTGGCTGGGCACTGTAAACACATTTGCCGTAAGATTAGTGTTCCAACCCAGCGTGAAAACATCATTAAAATACAGCAAAAGACCTGTAGCCACGAGTACTTACTGAATCCGAGCCAAAATGACACCAAGTGCCTTTAAAATGTAACATAACTTCTATCGCCTCGCTGGTCTCTCATTCTCTAACCAGCCTGTGATCGTCTCTTTACCCATATTTACATGTTAGTTCACTTTTAGAACTGAGGAATCGTCGAAGTATTAAATGAAATGTTGTGAAGAACACTCTATGTGAAACCCTAATGGTCAGAGACTAAGGTATCGTAATGAATTGTAGTAGTAGATTCATAGTCTCATTCTGTGCTACATTATCTGTTTAATTCATCTAAAAGCACTTAAGAATTACTGAAGAAATTTTAGGAAGTATTGAAACGGTTGTATTACCAAAACACTGGTTAATAACCAACACTGGTTATTAACCATATTGTAGTGGAAAATCGAATCCGTTTTATAATCTGTGAAAGAAATTAGCTGTGAAACAGTGGATGATTACAACAGTAAAGCTAAAGAGCTATTGAAATGTTTTAGAGGTTTAAGATATTATAAAATAATTATCACAATGCTGGACTGAGCACCATGGACACTGTTGACCAGCGGCATAATGATGCATTTTATCACAGATTATTTGTATTTTGTGCGCGTGTGTTTGCACCAAAATGACTGTTCTCGGCCAAAACTGAAATTCGGGTCTAAAAATAAAAGCAGTTTACCTAAAATATACTAAATATAACAATTAAAGTTGTTATAGTACGTATGCCACAGTGTGTACCGTGAAATCCGTGAAATTTTCTGTAAGCGATTAATCCTTACTAGGGTACCCGGAATCTATCCCAGCCCACCGCAGTGTATTAATATTACACCTGAAATTCATATTTCACTTTTTCAGATTTGCCGTTGTCATTTGTAAATGAAGTGTTGCTACAGATGGCATCAGCACTGTGTTGGTGAGGCACTTCTGGAGCTTTAAGGGCCAAAATAAAATAAATATGAACCAGAATGATCCAATCACGTCAAATGGTGTTGAAATCAGAGATCGTCTGAAAGAGTTTTCTGAAAGTCATTTCAAATGATGGTACTTCTCTCTGCATTTCTGTTCTTGGTGTGTCATCCCTCAGCATCTCATGATCTCTGTGTGTGTGTTTGTGCCTCTTTCCAGGAGAAGCGGATAGCGTCTCTGGACGCGGCCAACTCCAGGCTGATGAGTGCTCTGTCGCAGCTGAAGGAGCGTTACAGCATGCAGACGCGCAACGGCATCTCCCCCACCAACCCCACCAAGCTGCAGATCACGGAGAACGGAGAATTCCGGAACAGCTCCAACTGCTGAAGCCAGCCTGCGGAGATTTACGGCTTAATCCAGACAGAACGCGTGGGGTGGAGTGAGGAGAGGACGTGGCCAAGACTTTGTTGATGCGGGGAAGAGGCTGAGAAATCAAGGGAAATGCGACCATGCAGGCAGTTTCTTTTGAACGGCTCCTGAACTGTGTTTTCAGAATAGCTGCACTGAGGAGGTCCGAGGTAAACCTCACAGCTTTGGCCGTCAAGAGGCGTCCACTACTCCAGTTCAGGACAAACTGCTAGATGTAAAACAAGAGTACCTAGAGCTAAACAACAACAACAACAGCAACAACAACCGGGCTTCAAAACAACACACTGGCTACAAACTGCAGATGTATAGATGGTACACGTTGCTCTTCTCTTCCACAGTCGCTCAAATCTCCAGATCTCCAAATTGTTGTCCAGTGGCTATTATAGGAAAGGCTGTATTCGTATTCATTCAAGCTTAACAGTCCCCATTGAAGTCCAAATCTTCAGTGTTACCCAGAGTAATGCTGCCTCTTCTCAGCTCACCTAGCGCTCTGCTCACACCCACGTCTCCTGCACTTTCTGTACCTGCTCCGGCTCCCTTTACACAGTGCACTTTGTAATCTCTTTAACATGGAAGCCTTAAAAAAATGGAATGCAGCTCCTTTATCCTTCAATCAGAGCCCCTAAAAAAATCCAGAGTCATGCTGGATCATTTTCAAACATGTTTACCAAGGCATGTCGAGAGCGAAGCATCATTTTTGCAAAGACACATTATAAGAAAGGGTTTCATTTTTGGATATTTTAGCTTTGTGCGTGCGTGCATACGTGCGTACGTGCATGTGTGCGTGTGTGTTTGTGGCAAGTATGCACTTGGTTCCAGTCTTTGGTTAGTATGCATTATTTATTACAGTTTACACTTAAACAAGCCACTTTGGGCTCATGGTGAAATATCTGTTTTGTATTGCCATGCATCTCTAAGTGAGTTTGTTCTGTGCCCAGAGGAGGAATGTCCAGTTTAATCAGCACACGCTGCAGATGTGAAGCAGTAGAATTTATTATTAGTTTGGCAGCCCCACACAAACATGAACCGAGTTCAAATTTGACCAGTTCTAACACTGTAAACCCAGTGGTTTTCTTATAAAACGTCATATATTCTATGGAAAGTCTATGGAGCTTCATATATTCTATGGAGCTTCATCACTTTTGGTAGCTTCTTTCTTCAGAGGCAGAACCACGAATACAATGTTTAATACATGTGTGTGGCATTCACAGAGACACACCAGGTGTGTTTTTATATTTTTGTTCCTACCTACAAAAAGAGCCTCCTGCATTTCTCCTGCCTGGCACTGCAGTAAAGACATGATGCTTCAGATTTTCATTTAGCTGCTTTGCCAGCACGGAACATGAGACCAGTGTGGTTCTTATTATTCTACTGCAAAAAATAGATATATATATAAAGCGTAAGCATTGGGTTGTTGGACAGTGTATAAGATTTTTTTACCAGATGATCTATCATTGATGAATTCTGCTGTCGCAAGACAAGGCGCGTCTTGTAAATATTATAAAGAAGAAAATGAAATATACATAAATATATATAGATAGAGAGATGACACACACACACACACATATAAATATATATTGAAAAAAACACCTTTCTGATGACGTCTTATATTACTGCTGTTTTAATAGAACATGTCCTTTTCTTTTTGAATCCAAAAAGTGAATGACATTGTCCCATTGATTCATTCTATATTCATTTTAGCCTGTAAAGTAAAAGATTTAGGGGCTGTAGTTCACCCAGAGGTGTTTAATCTGGTTTACAGAAAACATAAAGCACAAACTGCAGAACTTCATTAAGTCCCCTTAAACGCCTGTGAAGCCTATGCACTGTTTTTATCCGAACTGCGTTCAATTTCTTTTATGTGGGAGTGATGTAACTAAAAAGATTCTGATTCAGAAATCGGTATTTGTTCATTACTGACAAGACGAGCTCGCCAGTCCAAATCAGAGAATCGATCGTTATTTTTAAATGTAGCAGACCAGAATGTTTTCTTTCTAAATACGGGGCTGAAAAGGTTAGGGGTTGCCTCCAGCTTTGGTTTAGACGCGTGCCCTCTTGAAATGGCCATCTCTAAGTAGCCAAATCAAGGTGCTCATTTATGGGTCGTAGAACTACTATCTTAGCACTTTAATGGAGTCTGTTATTGATTCTGTTTAATTTGGTGCTTAACTGTCAAAATTTTAGCTAATTTGTAGCCTGTGACACCGTGTGTGAATGTGCTGCAGTTGCATTTCATTTATTACCAGTATTTGGTTTTTAGAGTGGTAGCATGCAGAAGTCTGCAGTCGCTCTCGTCCACCTGTTCACCGAGGCTTGACTATCCTGAACCGAAACCTTTCTGAGAGTCAACACGTGCGGACCGACCGATTCTCATCGACTGTACAGGACAGCATACTTAAGTACTGGCTGTGACAGACGGATGCTTCTGTCTGGCCTCTTCTCAACTAGCTCTAGAGCATCACAAAATAAAATATAAAAAAAAAAAAAAACTCACAACGACACACACTCTTTACTCATCCATTCCTGTTCTCAGCTGTCAGTGTGGTATATTAGGTTTTGTCATGAGAGATATTAATCTATAAATAAATATGGAAATATGTTGTATGTTTTATAATCCTTGTAGAAAGGACTTTTGTAAGTATGTTTAAAGTACTGGCTGGACTCTGGCTTCTTTCGAGGACAATGATGAGAACAATAATGTACAGAGAGAGATGTCCGTCTTACGAACTATGAAAAATGTGGCTGTGCAATTTATGTACATTTGCAACTAGGATAATTAAAATTTTATTTAGCTATTTTATATATCTGCCTTCTTGTCTTGCTTTTTGTTGTCGAGGTATTTCATGAACAAGCACTAGGCTAATAGAATGTTCTCAGTTCTGCCAGAAATGGATTTTGTTCTCCTATTGGTCAGGACTTTTCTCACTTTAGGACAACAAAACTCAGTCTAAACAAATGGGTTGAAGTTCATGCTTTACAGAAATATAGACTAATGAAAATTATGTTCAACAAGGATTCCCTAACGAGAGCCAACAGCTCATTTTTAAGACCATGCCACTCACTTTTCCATTAATTGTGTACTTTCTTAAAACTACTAAATTTAAACATGGGTACAAATCATCTGAATTATTAAAATGTATTCAAATACAATATATTAAAAAAATATAAAGCTCAGTAGTTTGACTAGAAACTGAAAAAGCAATAAAACCTGTAAATTGTATAAACTTGCTTATCACTTTATGGTGTAAGATTATGTGGCTTTCAGCATTGAGTGATCTACGTTTAAAGTTAATAAAATGAAATATTCAATTATTAAAGAAACAATGACCCAAAGGTTTTGAAAGAAATTTAGTTAATATTGCTAAGAATTAAAAGTGTCACCAGTTAGTATCATTAAAAATTTACAGGTACTAGCTTCTATTCTTTGTTAGCGACATGAGCTTGTGTGGTGGAGACGAACAGAGCTAATTTGAGGAATTTGGATTACTAGATTATTTCTTTACTACTGCTATTCATTTTTTTTTTTTTTACTAATATATGTTTACAGTTTTAAGGATGGAATGTAAAACATTCATTACATCATTTGGCAGATGCTTTTATCCAAAACTAATAATAGGTATCGCCCTGAAACTTGATTAAGTCCTCAAAAATATGAGGACATAATCAAGTTTCAGGACGATACCTCACTTATAATACCTCCAGCGGCTTTTGGCTGCTTCTGTAGAGGCTGATTATGTAACGCACAGCTGCACTCTAAAACCTGCAGCCAAGAAAGGCGGGTCCTCAGGAGCATCGTCCTGTGAGGGATATAAGAGATGGAACTACCAAGATCTACCAAGACGACGTCATTGAAAAGGAGTTGACGAAAAGAGTGTTGATGTAATCTAGATGGTAAGATAAACGCTGACGTGATGTAATGTGGTGGACAACAACTTCATCTATTAGTAGTTAAATGTTCTACCTTGAAGTGAAAACATGTATGTTTTATATCCTGCATTCCATTTATACCATCTTAAACAAAACAACTGAATGAACAGCGTTCTGTACATTTTACTATAAATTTGAGTGGCCTTTTTGAACAGTGTGTAGTAGCTGATTAAACCCACCAGAACTTTCTTCAGGTAAGGCGTATGCACAGAGGATTATGGACGAAAGAAAACCATGAAGGATCCTCCAGAAGTGTCCTTGAAAAAGCTCCAAAAGCTGCATTTCCCTGCTGGTTTCAAAGGATTGGAATAGCTTTGACATGGTGGTCTAGAAATGCACAGCTTTTGGGACACAGTTCATGTAACCAGCACTTTAGTCTAATATTACCTCCGAGAAGACGCTCGAGAGATCTTCCGAACGTGATCATCATTAACAGAAAATCAGACAAAATGCCACTCTGAAAGGTTTATTCTGCATGACCATCCAAAGCAAACATCAGCCAAGCGATTTAGATGCCCAAAGTGCAATAAAAAGTCAAATGTGCATTAAACTATGGGTCAGGTTTCCGTACACAGAAGTGAAGTCCTGGATTAGACTTTCCCATCAGTGGAGAATCTCCAAAAGTGGGAAACTAAGCTGTGTGTGTTCATTGCCTAATATATTTGTTAATCGTGGAAGAAACCCAGTAAGACGTGCCCTTTTTATATTAACACTGTGTGTGCGAGTAACTGACTCACTTATATTATGATGGACGAAAAGAATCACCTTATAATTAAATTAAATACCCCGAGAATATAAATACAGTAGTAAAGGTAAACTTTTAGTGCACTCAATGCCATATCCTGGTAGGTAGTGATTTAAGGCCGCAGTTTTTGTGAAGCTAGTTAGTTGTAGACGGCCATTCTGTAGGATTAGCTGCGTGTCTAAGGTCAATCCCTTAAAGAAAAAGTCCACTTGTCCCCAACCATGTCCAGTTCCTATGTCCGAACGTGTACTTTCTCATTGTCTTGTCCTAAACCACATTCCATGAGAGTCGTCAACACTCCACAATTGCTTTCGCAGAAGGTGGCAGTGTTTGATCTGCTAAGTCGTCCTGGTGGCGGCTGGTGGGGGCGGGGCAGCTGAGTGTGGGCGGGGCTGTGGCATGAGCTGGGGCGGGATTAATGCTGGAGTGCGGCTTCTGAGGACGTGACTTCTCCACATGTCCCTGCCCCTCGAGGGCACTCTCACAAAGCTCCAGCAACGACAGGACCTGCTCCCTCAGAGATAACGCCTTAAACCTGCGAGACGCCAAGTAGAAAAATGCCTCCACAAATGCCTGCAGTCCCATTCCTGTTTGGAGACAAAGAGGTTTACATCAAACTGACAAGCTGTAAAGACTAAAAACAGAAAACAGACACTGCAAAGAATGATAACTTGGTAAGAGAAATCTAAAATTTAGTAAATGTTTCTAATATTACGTTTAAAAAATATAAAATTACCAAGCTTGTCTATAGATGTTTTTACATACTTTAACTTTTTTTTTTTTTAACATCCTTTAATTTTATGTAAAGAAACTAGTCATGCTAAACAAAAATATATATATATATAAATAAGAAAAAGGTAATATGTCCAGCTACAGTATGTGCAAGGTTTGGTACCACTGCAGTGGAAAACATTAATCTTGAGAGAGAAACATCTGAGCTGCAGATCAGTGAACAATAAATGGTGCCTGGTGCAGTGAATCATTGGGTCAGGTGGTGATGGTTATCATCTAAAAGCCTTTCCACATCCTTAATGTTTGTTTCCTGATATAAATTTCATTAAAAAAAATCCTGAGCCTCCGCTTTAAGCAGGGATGAAGACATTCCGTTAAAAAGGATGATTTGAAGAAAGACCTCAGAGACATCATTTCCCAAGCAGCGAGTTGTTTTACTGCAGTCAAAGCAGTGAGCTAGTCAGCTTTATTAACATCAACAGTAATTAGAGTCATGCATATGCATCTGAATTCCTCCTTTTGCATATTTATTCATTCACATGGTTTCTTCTCTCTATTATTTAGCACACACAGTCTAAACCAAACCCCCATGGTGATGAAAACTTAATCACGGACCTTCCGTATTTACATATTTCTTCCGTTTAAGATTTCATTTACAAGCCTGTATTGTCACGAGAGATTCTTTAAGGTTATCTCGCAGACTGAAAGTTTGGACGGAAACACAGAGGGGAAACTAAACTTCAGATGAAAGGGGGATTTCAGCCTTTGAGAGAGAAAGAAAGAGCGGATCTCTGGGTTTGCGGTGAATGTCCAGCAGGGCTTTGACAGAAAAAGTTTGTGGGCTCTGGAGTTGTGTGGCTAAAGGTGAAAGCAGATTGTTGTTGGAACTTTATGGTGTTTCGGGGTCACTTTAGACAGGCTGAAGCAGAAACGGACACGAAATGGCTCTTTTCTAGCAAAAAATGGTTTGACGTTTTGTAAAAGGTGGTGCGGGAATGCTGATCATTATGTTAAAAATGTAAGAAATGCCAGCAACACAAGGGAACATAGGACTGGTGGTCACTATGCCACTGGTGGAAGTGTGTCAAGAACAACTTTTCAAATGTCCTTTTTTTTTTTTTTTTTACCCAGTGTCACTGCTGGGTTGAGAATAACTAACCAATCGTAAGTACAGTACCTGACTACAAGAGGAATGTCCTTCTTATGTACAGTAGTCTTAGCATATGAAATATCTCTACTTATGTCATTATAACTTGTGATCTCTACTACGTGCATTAACATACTCATAACCATCATTGGTGTTACTAGTAATTCACTTAACTGTTACTTATATATAGTATTTATACCCAGCATTGTGAGTATTTTCTGTTTATTGTGAGTGTTTTCATGGGATTTATTTAGACTTTATATTGCTCTTGTCTCTGTGTGTCTGTGCCTCCTGGATCAATAGTGTTTTCTATTCTCTAAATGATTGTTACTCTTTGAAATGTTAAAGATCACATTCAAAAACAAAGTTATAACATTTTTAAAGTCAAGCAACTCTGAAGATCCAAAATTGAGAAAACTAAGTTTAAAGAGGTGTAAAACAGTCAATAACTATAGACACTGCTACACATAAGACTCCACTGTTCCATGTATATAATGTAAACCTTCATAAGCAACAAGGAGCAGGGATGCCTGTTACTTTGGAACAAGAGAAAGAAAGAGTGTTGAGGACTTAATAAGGAACCGAAGTACTTCAGGTTGTGCAAATGTCGAGTCAGCTAGATTCTATGGTAAGCTTATTACTATTAATGAAAATTGTTCGTGGGCTCTTTTCTCCCTGCCCTCCTCGGGGATAAACAGTCCAAACTCTCTTTTTATTTTTTATAAACACTAACCTTATCCTCCTGTTATTAGCCTCCTCACCCAGCACCACTCAGTATGTGTTTGTATGCATGCACGTTTTTCCCACAACCCACAAAACTACGATTATACCCTTGACGCACACGACCACTAAACATATTCTGGAATTCTCCTCACGGTGCGCCCTTCTGTCTGTTCTGAACAACTCACACCCCAGTATTCAGATTCTCTCCCTCTGATGATTAGGACGGGCAAGATGAGGGATGCATTATTCATACTGGACCTATTTCCTCCGGGAAAACGATACCGGCATGACCCCGACCTAAAGCCCCTCATAACACATATTAGAAGCACTAATGTAAAAGTGTGGCAGCCATTACTTTCTGGGGTCATTAACTTGGACACTAAAAATGTTTCTCTGGAAAAAAAAGTAAGATGAGAGGATGGCTGTATCAAACCTAATTTTGCTGAAAGAGGACCGTCTGTATTTCTGTAACAAAATAAAACCTCACTTAGCACACACATTTGCAGGATTGTGCCGAGAAGTTCAATGCAATTTTCATGGCAACATCAAAAAATGGTAGAGCAGAGATTCTTTTTTTTTCTTTCAGAAATTTCTCATCTCTCTGTTCAGAATATTTATCATTAAAGTAGACCTTAAACTGGGTCTGAAAGTTTGGTCCAAAGCTAAAGACCGCCCACTCCGAATGCTAGACTCCAGACCTGATTCGGTCTTAACTTCGTGGTCTAAAACTAACCTGATCATGTCAATTAAAACCTGACAGATTTTGAAAAAAAATCTGTACCATGATTGTGGATAACTGTTTGTAGTAATAATCCTTGACAAGTCATGCAGCATACATTGCGCTTGACAGAATAATTAATCATAAATATTTATTCATTATATTCATAGTGTTCCGCAGCAGTGCAGCTGTCAAAACATTGGGAGATTGTGATTTCAAGCTCTGGCAATGACACAGTCATCCATGGCCATGAGTCCAAGCCAGCAGGCTTTGGCCTCACACTCTTTATGTGGGTAGGACTGCCCCCCCCTTTCCCCTATTACTCATTACACTGCAACCCAGCCCAGGCGTCTGTTAGATGATATTAGTGATCTCCTCCAAGTGTGTTGAGCTGTACAGCGACGTCTTGACCCTCCAAGTAGTGATAGGATTGTGTGAGAGGGGCAGACTTAGCAAGTGGGTGGGCGTTACCTAATAAAACCCTGCCCACAGTCATTTGGCTGACAGATCACTTACCAGCTTCTCTGGAATCTGGAACCATACCAGCCCAGCGGCGTGTGATGTCAATGTAAAGGATGTCCACTGATGCCATGGTGAAACTACTGTTACTCAGCTTACAATTCCTAGAAGAGACACTGTGTTAGTGTGAGGGTGTGTCTTCTTGAGTACCGCTGCTCTACACTCAAAGACTGTCTTACTAACCTGATGTGATTCTGTTCTATTTTCAGTTTCATCAGTATTGCACTGTTTTTTAATTTCAAAGACTGTGATGGCTATAATGCCCACCACTACCGCTAAGCTAAAAAAAAAAAAAATGCTGGTGTGACACCAGCAGTAGACGATGTATCACCCAGCTCTAGGTTATGTCTGTCTCAGGTAATGAAGTATGTAAAGGAAAGCGCATGGCCTTGCCTGAAGAAGGTGCGGAACCCAGTCGGACCGAGCTTCATGGTCCCTTTGACTCCAAGGAAGCGCAGAAAAATGTCAGCAATTCGCTCCACTACTCGTAGATAGTTGAACTGCTTCATATACTTGGGGAAGACTTGCTTTAAACACAGAGAGGGAAGGGACTCCACCAGCCGTGCCTTCTCATCTGCGCCTGCCTCCACAACAATCGCTTCTTCTGACGTCCCGCCTAGAAGGTTAGACCTGTTGGGAAAGAAGTTGATGTTGATGAGACTGATCTTCCTCCTTGGTTATTTCTTAAAAACGTTAATGTCCTGAACTGTCTACAAGATCGTCTTTGATAAAATATTCTCTAACACAGTGCTTCCCACAGTGTAGGCCACGGCCCCCTGGTGGGTAGTAAAAGTACTGCAGGTGGTAGCTGCAAGAGGACATCCAATATACATTTCATTTCATTTTCAATTTTGTAATTAAGTTTAAAATTATTACATATTTAATTAAATATTTCTATTAAAAATCATCATAACTCATAAAATAAAGGCTTTTTCAAATTACATTTGTTTCTTCACATATTGTTACGTGTATGTGTGAATGAATTAAGGTGCACATAGCTTAGAACTGTTCTGGTTATAAAATAAAAAATATATAGTTATTTCTGACCAAATCATTCTATGTGAATGTAATTCTACCCCAGATTAAAAGCGTACGTACTTCTAATCTTGGCAGTCAAAATTCAGAAGTGCATTTTGGATTGTCAATATTCCTTTATGACATATTTGAGCCTTGTGTCTCTGTCTAGCCACTGGATCAAGACAGACCCCTCAACAACACATCTTCGAGACATAAACCACAAATTTACTTAAAAAGGCAGGGAACGTTACAAGCTAGCTGTTCATATTTAAATACATTTAGCTGAGTATGTAAAATGTAATGAGTAACTTTTTGCCTGATCCTCCCTCATATGCATGCGCACGAGTGGTAAAATTGCTTTTTCCATGTTTTTCACAAGCTTGTGACTGATAAACTGCTCATTTGCCAGTTTTGTACGTAACACAGACAGAATTTCGGATTTTAGCGATATTTACAATTGCCTAGAAAATCAGAGATGTGTATCTGAAGGGGACTGAACACCCCTGGGTTTAAAAACAGCAGATAAACTGTAGGTGAATGGAAAAAACAAAAAAACAAAAAACAATGTGGTCAACCTGGACGAAAAGAAATCCACAGCACCTATGAAACAGCAAATTACTCCTGGACCAATTTACTGCTTAAACCAGTCCAAATACGACTTTACACTCAATGTACCTTTATAAACAAGGGAAGTAAACATAGTTTTGATTTGTACAGATAAAAATGAACAAAAAATAAACGTGTTTAAAAACAAAAATTGACAGGGAAAAAACAAATTCAGACTACACAAACATTAGTACTTCAGTGAAAAGTTGCCACTGGCAAGTACAGCACTGAAATGTCTACGGTCAAAAGTAAGTAGCTTCCAACAGCATTTTGGTTCAGTTTTCACCCACTTCTCTTGGCAAACCATCTTCAAGTCCCTGTAATGCACGATTTCAAACACTTTCAAAATCTTGGTAATAGAAACATCTTATATAATGACACCAGATTTAATCTGCATATGAACATTTTCATTTTGGCAGAATTTCTTATGCTTAAGAATATACATGGTTTCGTTCATGCTATGTACAAAGTCAAGGGATATTATGCGTGTAAATTTTAATTAGATAAATACATCAGATGCTGTAAACACGTGTCTAAAATTATAAATATCACTTTGGAAATTTCATATCAGTACATCCCCTCCTAATTAACTTATAGTACTCAAATCCACTGTTAAAGTAACTATGTTTATCAAGGACATTATTCCATGACCTACTTACACATTTCCATTATAAATTCTGTTTCTAACGTGTGTGTGTACATACTCATTGACATTCAGGTATACATACTTCCTGGCCTTCTACTAACACAGAATGCCTGTTGACACTCATACCCCCTTTTCATTATACCAGCTGGGAACTGCGGCGACAATGTTTTTCTGAAGGCTGGAGTCAATTTTGCTGCTTCATCTATTTTAATTTAATAGATCATTTGAGACAAAAGTACAGCCATAGAGACAGATACAATGCTTATTATGGAGCCGAATTCATAATGCTCACAACTGGTGATTTGCTGCACTGGGAGCGCAAAAATAAACAACACACGCATACACACAAACACACACACACACACACACACACAGAGCACAGCTTGATTAATCTGTTTTCATATTTTTTCTGTGACAACCAGCTCTCTTCTATGGTGCTGATTTTAATATCAACGACTCAGATCAAATACAGAAATGAATAGATATTAGAAACAAACATGCGTAATGAGGCACAGTTTCACACAGACACACACACACACACAGATGTTACACCTCATCTACTAAGATGACGCCATATTTTCCTCAGAAACAGCAAAAGACACAAAAACTTCACTTTTTATTTCCCCAGTGTTCATAAACACTTCAGGTGCAGCAGGGGGCGAGAAACTCTTGCACTGTGGAGCTGAGTGTGGAGGGGATTCGAGCCAGCACAAGCACACGCTCACACACACTTTTTATACAGTGTCAGAAAGTACGTAACCAGTATAAACAGTCCAAAATGTATCCAAGTAAAACCTTTTTTCATTAACTTACAAAGTCAAGAACATTTTTCCTGATCCTGCAGTAAACTTCTCAGAGAACTGAGGTTTCTGTTTTGACAGCAAAAAAAATGTAGGTATCTATTATAATAAAATATGCCATGATTATATATGGTAACTATATCCAAGGATGTGCCACATGTGTATTTTTTATTACATGTGCGTATTGGTCTTACATGTGTATCTATTTGTTATAATACGTTGTAACATGTCTTACATTTTATAATATGCCCTATATAGTACATACAGGACATATTATAACGTGGGTACAGATACATGTACAAAATAATCCACTGTGTTTAATACACTTTGTGTGAGTACCTATTTGCTAGGTATAACAACTCTAAACCGAAGCCTAACTTTAACATAAGATGAGATAAACCTTTATTAGTCCCACATGTGGGAAATTTGGATTGTTATGGCAGAAAGAAAAAACTTAAGAGCAGCAAAACAATAGAGCACAATTCAAGACTAATACAGGAAATATCAATATGGACATTTGTATGTGTTGTATATAGTGGAAATATATACACTACCGGTCAAAAGTTTTAGGACATCCCAGTGTTTCAAGCTTTTTTTTTTAAATTGAAATTCAAACAGTTCAAGTCCAATGAATATCATGAAATGGTACAAAGGACAGTGCTGAACTG
>JBBIGA010000083.1:13270410-13288276 GCA_037576975.1 Alestes dentex
TGAATGGACACAAATTCCCACAGAAACTCCAAAATCTTGTGGAAAGCCTTCCAAGAAGAGTGGAAGCTGTTTTAGCTGCAGAAGGGGGACCAACTCCATATTAAAGTCTATGTATCTGAATGCAATATAATGAGAGTCCTATTTGGTGGAATGGTCAGGCGTCCCAAAATTTTTTTTCCATATAGTATATATATATATATATCCTCATTTCTTATTCCCAAGTGTGTGTGTGTATTTATCTCTTTTTTGTATAAGCACTCGCTTGCGAAGGCACTGCATAGACAAATACATTTTCAGTGATGTATTTGCATTTAGGGTCGACTACCTGCGTCATCGTGAGGTGTTCACCATGTCACTGTGCTGTTTATTAGCTTAGGCTTGTTACTGAGCAAGAGAGAAAGAGAGAGAGAGAGAGAGAGAGAGAGAGAGAGAGACAGTTCTGAGCACTCTAATTTGGACCTTTTCTCACCACAGATATATCACAAAATGCTGTTGTCAATACTGGTCATTTTGTGCTGGCACTGCATTGCTTGCGCTACCTTTTCATGGACGTGAACATCTGTGATGTCACAGACACCCTCTGAGCACAGCCCAAGGTGACATTAGCGATAATGATGAATATGTGTAATAATCCCATGATAATAACCCCAGCGTGTGAGCTCATTCCATTCTATGGTCTCAGTCGTTGCCCCTAACCCACATCTACAGTGACGTAAGAGGTAATCAGCATCACCCTGTCACTCTGTTAACACCTTATCCTCCTCCAAAGCGGTGCATCTGTCTGCATGCAATATCACACCAGGGCCAGCTTTTGGACAAGCGCCAACATCCCTAGACAGGCGTGGATCCGGCAGAGGCCTACGTGATGCAGCGCTAGTCTCCGTCCTCCCCCCCACCTGGGCAGTGAGCTCATGTCACGTCTAGGCCAGATTGGTTTTGCTTTCTTTGTCAACATTCTTCTGTAGCCTGGAGCCTGTGTTCTCAGCTCCAGTCCAGTGTTAAGTATTCTACGCCCAAAACACACTTCATCCACTTCATGAAGTGTTTGATTATTAGCTAACGAGGTGGGCAGAGAGTCCTAAAACCATGCTCAATTGAAAGTCTTGGGACTTAATTTAATTAATTTGCACTGTTTTGTATGTTGCACATTGTCTTATGTCTATTGCACGATGTGTACGCTGTGGAACCTGAGCTTCGCCATTTCGTCTCTCTGTATACTGTGTATGGTTGAGATGACAATAAAGTTCACTTTGACTTTGAGTTTGACTAATAACTCTAGACAACATAAAGAACTACAGTAAAGTTCCCTATAGAACTACAGTAGAGCATCCAGCATCTATCATCATAGGAAGTGGTGCTTATTAGGCGGTATTCTTCTCATTTTTGGATCGTTTTGCTCGAAAATAACATGCTAAAGTGCCAAAGTGAGAGCAATATGTGAGCAACTGCATCAACAGAACAAAAAACAACATCAATTTGAGTGGAACTGGGTGAAATGTTTCATAGATCAGTGGCTGCAACGGTTTCTAGCCCTTTCTTGGAAATGCGTCAGTCTGTGAAGTTCATTTACAAGCCTGATCTCTCAAGTGTGATTCGGCTGATGACGGCCTTTTGAAGAAACCGATTAACTGGTTCAGGTGCATGAGACCTACATGCAGAAAGATCTTTATAAAGACTGCTAGTAACCACTGAGTCCAGTCCAGTCCAGTCCAGTTCAGCTCATTTCAGTTCAGAACAGAACTGCATTCAAGGACACTCAGCTGAAATCTGGACCTTCCTTTTGACTCCAGATATTGAATGCACATTAACGATGCACAGCATATCATGTGTCAACTGTTGCTGCAATGCAGGATTTTACAATACTGATTTTACAAAAGGCTGCAATATACAAATGAACCCTTTTCACAAATCAGTTTTTTCTGTGCTCTGAGCATGCTGATCAACATGAGGCATTTTGTTAATAAATCTGGCCAAAATAATTCAGACCAGTTCAGCACTGAGTTTTATATGAAATGTAACTTCTTGTCTGTGCGTAACTTCACGTTTGATGTTTATTGTCTGTACTATGTTCACCGTCTGCACCTTTAAGTAGCCCCTTCAGTTTCATTGTATGTGTAGCATAATGCTTCAGTACAATGACAATAAGGGCATATCTATCTATCTATGTATCTAATTCAGCTCAAATGAGCATTTAATTTAATTGGCATATTTGTTATGGGTAAGTTACACTTTTACAGTATATGCTTTGCATGTAAGACTGTGTAACAGTTTCATACCAGAGGCCATCAGAGCTCTGAATGCACATTAATATCTAGTCCCTGCCTAACCAAGTACATTCCAGTGAACCACCCCACCTTAAATACCTCTCATATTACACTGAACCTTCAGTAGCACTTGCACTTTACCTCTGTTACTGCCACTACAGACACTCTTAGGTCCTATTACTCGATTTTATAAGCTATAATTTACACTAAATGTGTTTCTATGCTTCTGTCTCCTGTGCAAGAATATATGTATGGTGCAATATTATTTATTCTGGAAGGTTTACATCCCTACCGCACCTTACTGTTGTGCAATATTATATATGGTGCAATCTTATTTATATGGAAGGTCTTTTCATGCATTTCCCACTTTATTGTTTACTGGGGGGTTCCTGGTCAGTAGTCAGTTCCTACCAAAAGTGGACTGATGACAGGGTCACAGACACCCAAGGGTCTCTGATGTGAGGAGTGAATACTAGTCTGCTGAAAAATGGGTTAAATGCAGAGACAGAATTTCACTCCGTGTGCTGTGGTGTGGTATGTTCATGCATGACTATAAGGGGCCGCTTTACTTTCCTTTATGTGTGTATTTGTCAGACATTAAAACCAGGTCCTCCTAGTGCCAGTATATGTACGTATATTGGACTTTTTGAAGCACAAAAAGTGGCCCCTCGGCCTGTCTTATTGTCTCAGTTCATAACTGATGAATATGTTTCACCCTTGCGGCCCTCTCGGTTACGCGGATTAGTCCAGGGAGCCATTGTCAAGTTCTAGTGCTACTGCATATAAACTATTTGGGGGGGGGGGGGCTTATTCATCTCAGAAGAATCTTTTTTTATTCTGGAGGAAATTGCTAATTGACTGTAAATTTGAACCAACTGCAATTATCAGGTTTGGCTGCTCCTTTGGCTTCTTGTTGACAGAACAAGAAGACTTGGACAGACTGAACAGAACAATGCCTTTAGAACAATGAGAACAATGAGCTCTGGATAAGATCAGTGGTGGATGAGGTAAAGATTATAGTGTGACTTTCATTAGAACATTTTCTGTAGCAGCTTGGTTTCAGCTGGTGGATCATCAGTGAGGTTCTGACGACTCCCACTTGTGTTGTAAACCTGTTTCTCTGACAGCACCATGTGTTTGAATCAAAAGTAATGTTGATTTGCCACAAAAAAATTTTCAGGCTTCCCCAAAGAACATGTCAGTCAATTGTTCTTTAGAGAATCACTTTTGTAAACGAGATGTGTCAATAAAGTTTGAAGAACCTCCATATAATATGAGGGACATGGTAAATGATCTTTATATTACACGATGGCCTTTAAAAACCTTTAAAACAGGGGTGTCAAACTCCGGTCCTGGAGGGCCGGTGTTTCTCTTTCTAAAACACATTCACTAAACCTAGCAAATTAACTGGCAAGGTGAACTAGGTGTTTCTGAGCAGGGATATCACCAAAACGTGTGTGTTCACACCTGCTGATGACAAAGTAACCTTGAACTGTTTTAGAGCAGTCTTGGGAGCTCAGCATTCCAGTGGACCACCTGATGCACCTGTCCCAACTCATTATGTTCTTCTGAAGACCTTGATCTCCAGGAGGAGGGTTGATGACCACCTGGTGTTACAGCAGACAAGCTAGTTAACAAGCTATTGAGGGGAAATGGGTTTGTTAGAAGTGTTTTCAAGTCCAGCTCCTGCAGTGTTTTCACTGCTCCCAACACACCTGGTCCAACTATTCAGCTCCTGACTGTGTTGAAGTTCGTTTCTTCAATAAGGGAAAGCACTTAAATAAGTAGGGCAGTGGCCTCCAGGACCAGGATTGAGAAACCATGTTAGAGAAGGAAACACCACAATCTGGAGCACAGTAGTACTCCAGGAATAAGACTGAGAAGATTAAGATATTCCAGTATTTCCCAACCTTGGTCCTGGAGGCCACCCTTCTCTGCCTTTTAAGTTCTTTTGCTTCTTTAAGAAACAACTCTAGCACAGAACAGGCTTGTTAACGAGCTGATTAGTGGATCAGGTGTGGTGGGAGCAGTGAAACAACCTCAATGGATGAAGCTAGAGGCCACCTGGACCAGGGTTGAGACAATTAGACTTCTCTGTGGGCCACTGCTCACACTTCTAACAAACAAAATAATGACAGAAGAATCTGTTTTAATTACAGCTTTGACTACAGTTTAAATATATATATATATATTTATTAGGGCTGGGCACGTTAACACGTTATCGTGTTAACACATTATTTACTTAATACTGACAATTATTTTATTGTGCGTTAATGCAGGGGTTTTTTTTAATCCTTTTATTTTGAAAGTTTGTTGCTTTTCTGGGCTCATGGGTGTGCACAGCGCGTAGCTCTGCGTCAGCTGGTTTTCACGGGGGTCAGGCATCATATTACTTTTGTCTATGTTATATGGACAGAAGTATTTGACGTCTGACCATTACACCAACAGGGACTTTAATGACACTGCATTCAGATACATAGAATTTCATATGGAGTTGGTCCCCCTTTGCAGCTGCTATAATTGTTCTGCCCCCATGTTCCAGAAATATTCATCCAACATCATTACCTACTGGTGTGGCTGAACACTATCAAATCCTCACAGCACTGTTCCAACCATAGTGTAAAGTCTTCTCAGAAGAGTGCAGCAGCAAAGAGAGGACAGATTCACCATGATATTCTTGATTTCAGAAGAAGCTTATGTCTAAAAACTTGTAAAATTTTATGATGGACAATACAAATGCCCACAAATCAACATACACTATATGGACAAAAGTAATGGAACACCTGACCATTACACCAACAGGGACACTTCAATAAGATACACAGACTTTCACATGGAGTTGGTCCCCCTTTGCAGCTGCCTTAATGTTCTGGACTCCAAACTAGATTAAAAAACAAAACAAAAACAAAAACAGGAAAGCCCTGCAGTAGCAAATAGTTTGGGTTTTATATTTGATTTGATTACATTAATGTTGAATTTGATATTTACCAGAAATATTTGAACTACAACTGTCTGTGTTAAAGGAAACACTGCTGTTAAAAAGCTCCTTATTTGTTTAAAGTGTTTGCAAACCAAATGTTATCGCACTTTTGTTTATATAGCAGTACTTAAAAAAAATAAAAGTAATACACTACTCTTGAATGAATTATTTAATTTTGCATATAACAACGTGATAATAATCACAGAAAACCGTGCGATTACACACTGAGGATATGTATACAGATACACATTGGAGTGTCTTCAGCAGGCATTGGCAAAACTGTGATACTATAACAGACAGTTACACATTGTTCACAGTAATATTATACCCCTAAAAATTGCACATGTTGAACCAGAATACTGCACACAAGAGAAAAATATTGCACAGAAGACAGAAGACAAATATTGCACAGAAAAGAAACTTCCCCCAATCAGTCCGTGGTGTTTGGATGCGTGTGTTTGTGTGGTCAGCTGCAAGATGTTGGTTGTAAAGTCTGACAGCAGACATGAGCATTAAGAAAATAGGTTTGCTCTTTTCGTTTCGTAAAACAGAACAGTTTTTTGTATAAAAAACTAACTTATAGGTCCTTATATATATAAAAAAAAAAAAAAAACTAACTTATAGTTTACATACCCAATTCTGCATACTGAAAATATGATAAAAACACGCTAGTAGAGCTAAAATGACTATGACTAGGGATAGGGAAATCAGCCAGAAGAGTGTGAAATTCCATCAGAGGATTTCCAGAATTCAAATTTTCCACATAAAAAGCTTAGGCCAGAGGCTCCAGAGACCTTCATTCCAACTTTACTGAAACATCATGAAGATGCACACATGCACAAACCCACAGACGTACACATACCTATGCACACATTCTTTGGTCACTGGAGATGGAGGCTGTAAAAAATACATATTTTATTTTTATTCATTCATATTATCTTCTTTGCATGATGACTCAAGGCAACCTGTAATAACCTGATGCAGAAGATGTCTTTGAATTCCTGACAATAATTAAGAAGTAAAAAAATGGGACACATACTGTGTGTTAAACTGTTTAACGGCGTGAACAGAGCTTCTCCCATGCTGTTACTTGCATTTTTTGTATGTTTTTTTCAGAGTAACTGTAAGGTTTCATTTTAAGCTGTAGTAAACGGTCACTACAAGATGGCCAAACCCGCGCTCACATGTGTCTCAGAACAGGTGGTACACGACTTTGACCTTTACATTCTTTTTCAGTTAAGATATAAACAAGAAATTTATCTCGAGGAAGGCATGCTGAAAAAAGCTCTGCAACCTTGGATTGCTACGAGAATCAGGCCTTCAGACTGTGGCATCTCCTGATCCCACTGGCCAGGGGAGGGGGCACTGCAAACGGTGCACAAGGAAATGGAAGCGTGGCAAGTGGGTAGGGGTCCATGCTAGGCTAAAAGTTAATGCTAGCCAGCCCACTATTAGGGTGACCAGACGTCCTCTTTTCCCGGACATGTCCTCTTTTTGAGACCTGCGTCCGGCGTCCGGCCGGAATTTTAGAATCGTCTGGGATTTTGAGCTGCCTAAACATTCGTCACGTCATGGGCATCTCTCATAAACTAAAAGTCCAGAATGGCCGTACGGCACACGGCCATCGGCCCGAAATGCAGATAAAACATATCTAACGTATTTCACAGAACGGTTGGCAACAATATTTATGGTGAAGTGATGGAAACAGCACTGGATGAATAAGCGGGTAACAAAACAAACTATTTTTAAAAGTGTGGTTGGCGGGCATGTAATACATTGGCTCCGGTGCCCATGAATTAAATTAAATATACCATTTGCACTAGCACACTTTTTTGGTTTTATGTTATATTCAGCAAATAAATGGGAAACATACACTATACTGTGCAGGGGAGTATTCTCTGAATAGGACATGTACTTATTTTCACTCAGAAAATCAATGACATGTATTTTGGCCAGTGGCGCTAGACTGTATATTAACACACCCCTGAACTTTCATATGACAGGCTTGTGGGATTACATGAACCTCTTTGATTCATCCAAAACCTGCAGAAACAGGAACTTCAAGGAACTTACAGCACACAATAAAAATGATTTGTTAAAGAGTTTGTTTGCCTATTACAGTAAAGCATTAGTGCTGAAAACCTCAACATTATTATAATACTAACTCACAAACCAAAAAAACTGTACAGGCCAGATTTGACAGCTACCTGTCCAAGGCATAGTATCTGTCTTGCTTTTTCAAAAGCACAGCCAAAATTGCTTGCAACTTGCTTGTGTACATCTCTTTCTTCATTGCTATGAGTTTCAATGAAAGCCATCCAAATGTCACACTAAAGTGGAGTCACATTTTGTGACTCACATTTTTTTGCAGTAAACTATATAATGAAAAAATGATTAAAGCCACAACAGACATATAGACAATTGTGTGTGTGTGTGTGTGTGTGTGTGTGTGTGTGTGAGACATAGAGAGGCAGACTCACATGTGAGGTTTCCTTTGGGCAGGATCCATCAGGCGCAGTGTATCTCTAATGACTCCTACTTTGACCTCCTCATCGACTGGACTGGGTACATATTCAAACACACCAGGAGACACCTGCAGCCCAGTACCTACTGTTAATAACTCAGTAACAGTTCAAGTGAATCCTAAATATCCAAATACACAGCTAATGTTAATTACATTATAATAATTCTGATTTAAAACACAACAAGTTAACTGATTTATTTATATAGGTTTAATTATAATTCATCCCCCCTTTTTACCCTCATTGTTGATCTGTCTGAGTGTGCTGCTGGTGTGTTGTATGTTGCACCTATGGTCCAGGAGGATGATATTTCATCTGTGTATGTAGTGTATATGGCTGGGATGACAATAAAGCTCTGCAACTTGACTCGATGGCTGTACCCACCTCCTGTTCATGTTCGATCCTCATGCTGGGATTGGCATTTACTTCCAGCAGAACAGGCTTCAAGTTCTTCATCAGCAAGATATCAAAACCCAGAATCTACAAACAAATCACATTATAGGGTATTATACTTACAATTTATTTTTTTTCAAGCAATTCTACATTCATTTGTTGGGTTTAGAATAATTTAATAAAAAGATGAGTATTTAGCCAACTATCATTTACTTATTGACCCAGTCAGTCAAAAGCCTCGATAAACTTGCTTCTTTACAAGCGGCTACCACATTACAGACGGTTTCTTCTGACCTTTACATTTTTAAAGATAAATATTTGTTAGTCCAGGCTTCTCTTCTAGCATGTGACACCTGTTTCCAAGCTGTAATTTTAAATTAATTTGCTCTCAGTCAGAGCTCATGAAAGAAGAAGAAACAAAAACAAACAAAAAACAAACACAGAAACAGGAAATGTGACTTCTAACTTCTTAATCCATAACACACATATCTGTCATATAGTATGAGGTATATTCTATAATGGTATTTTAATTTGATGAAAAGTTATTGTTAAGTGGTTTCTTGATTTGCAGAAAAATTAGCCACAACTTTGAAACCACTGACCGGTGAAGTGAATAACATTAATTATCACATTACAAAGAGGTGGGATATATTAGGCAGCAAATTAGTGTTGGAAGCAGGAACAATGAGCAAGCATGTAACTAGACGACATGGCCAGAGCAAATCCAGTGTTCCTTTTGGGTGTTCCTGATATACAGCAGTCTGCACATACTAAAGGTGGTCCATGGAAAGACAACTGGTTTATGGGCATACCAAGCTCATAGATGCTTATGGGTAGCAAAAGCTAGCTTGTCTTGTCTGATCCCACTGTAGCACAAACTGATGGAAAAGTGCTGGCTATGACAGAATGGTGTGAAAACTCAAACCTTGTGTTTGGGGCTGCATAGCTGCAGACGGGTCAGAGTACCAATGTTGATTCCTGTCCACCACCGAAAGGGCACGTGAACATCAGAACCATGGAGAAGTGAAAGAAGGAGGCCTGGTCTGATGAGTCACATTTCCACAATATGGGAAGATCTGGCAGATGTTCTGTGATGCTCTGGGAATCGTTCTGTTGGGAAGCTTTGGATCCTGGCATTTGGATCCTTGACGTAGATGTTACTACTCCATGTACTACTTACCGAAACACTGTTGCAGACCAAGTGCACCCCATCTTGACAACAGTATAATGAATGGTAAAATATGTACTGTGGACACTGCCACTTGGTGAGGACACGAACGCAGAGGCAAACAGGCAGGTCAGGTCAGGTCCAGATGATACACTTTACTGAACTTTGGCTCAGGGAGCTGAACAAAAGAAAGTCTCTGAGGCTCTGAGAGCACCACTGAGAGCACTGGGAGCATCAGCGGGGGAGAGCTGCGAGCTGGGCAGTCACCTGGCGTGAGGCGACGGCCAGGGCTGAGGTCCCTGGTGCACCATCAGGGGCTTCAGCAGCATGGGAGGTTTTCAGGGCTTGAGTCTAGAAAGAAGCAAAAGATTCCATCACCAAAGGCCCGGTGATACCACAGCAACCACACGTGCTGTCCGCTCCAGGCCCTTTTATACCCGCCGCCCGCCTCATTGATGGTGATCTAATCATCCCCTTCGGCTGCGTCTCCTTCCCCCGTGCCACCCCTGCGCTCATCAGACTGGAACGGCCGCTGTCCGCGGTGCTGAGCTGGCCCAGCGAGACACATGTGCATTGGTTTGTTGTTGTTTCCTCTGCTCCGCCGTGGCCAGACGAGGGGTGCTTGCTTCATGACGCCGCAGGACCAAAGGGTCGCCCTCACAGTACATACATAAAACGTGTAATGTCATTTTGTATAGTACAGTAAAACTAAACTAATACCTCCCAACAAGGGTAAAACGCAGCAGGATAACATTAAGTCCCTTTTTCATTGTCGTGAGTTACCTTTTTTTGTTTCTTATTGCAACTGCTCCTGTCAGCACTGTGGGATAAAACTTAGAAATGGAACTCCTTGTACTGCTGATTTAAATGATTAAAATGATTTAAAATCATTGCAAAGTCGACTTTTTCTGCACCACAGATTACTACGTTGGCTGCTAATGGCAGACACTACAATTAATGCATAGCTTGAAAAATGCCACATGTCTTCTTTCTGGGTTAAAAAGTTTTGGTTACACATTTGCAGTATTCACAGAGAAATAGGAGTTACACACGAATGTGAACATACCTGGAAACAAGTAGGTCCTGGTTTGCCTGGTGGTATGTCAGCTTGGTAGTATACCTTCAGTTCAGGAACAAGTGCAATAACTGTCTTGATAACCAACGCAATAATGTCTGACCAAACCTTCTTAATGTCCACTCCTTTGGAGGCCAGGCGATAAAGAACGCTAGAAAATGTACGCTTGCTGCCCGTGCTACAGCTGTCCGAATGGACAAAGTTTCCACTATGTACGTTCAGTGAATAGTTTGTTAGGTGCATGAAGACATGATTGAGGTTCTTCTGGCTAGGTTCCTGGTAGGGCTCTGTGCAAAACCTAGAAAGGCCCTCTTTAGCAATGTAGATTTCTAAAGGTTCCAAAGAGCGGACCAAAACATAGAGGCGAATGTCAAACTTGAGCTTGTCAATGAGCAGGGGCCTTTGGATGTATTCTTGTACTACTGCCTGCTTGACCTGAGGACCTGAAAAGACCCTGAGGTCAGCAGGGTCCCGTATGAGGTAGATACCATCACCTTGGGAGCCGCTGTCAGGTTTGACAATGAAAGTGGGTCTCAGGGTGGAGTCATTATCTTTCAAGACACGAATCTGTGAATAAAGAGAGAAAGAAAGGTGTGAAAGTCATTTTGTGAGTGATTCCTATTAATGGAACAACTATATGACAACTCTAACAGTGCTGTGATGAAGACAAAAGCTCAAGAGGTTGTTAAATATAAGTAAATGCATCACTGCAAGTGAGCCATTTTTACATTTTTCTCTTGACAACAATTAATTGTTGACTAGCATACATGAAGTTCCACCGAAGTGATGTTCAGAGGCCAGCTAACAGTCAGGACACCACCTTATGATCTGTGTCTTTTCCCAAGTTTCATATTACATCTAAATTTGGCCTCCAAAAATAAGGTTTCTTGGCAATGAAACACCAGGGCCAGTGGCAAGATATTTTTTTTGAACAACACCTAAATCAATGTTCAGACCTGATGTCAGGCCCAGGGGTCCTGGTGACATTTTCACAGGGCTACAGATTACAGTTTCACTCCCAGTCCCCAGTGCATGCAGGTCTGAGGGTTACAGTTATTACAGGCCAGGTTAAGGGCAAGGCTCTTTCCAAGAAAGGTCATTCCCTCCTCAACAAAGCACCATCAAAAAGTTAGACCCTGCTGCTAAGTTCAGTATGTTCTTTACAATTTCGTTTTTGACTCCCAAGAAAGATGCTGCAGATTTTTGTCTCTCAAGAAAGATACCAGGGCAGATTCTGGATTATATTGAATCTTTGAAGGCTCAACCTGTTTCTAAAGCATCATATGTCATACTTGTCAGAAGTTCTTTGTGCTAAAATAAGTAACTTGGATTCATAGATCCAAAGGATGCTTACTTCTATGTGCCCTGTCATTCAAACCTCCCCAACCATAGGTGTTTTTTTTGGTGATATTGTGTAGGTTACCAAGTCAAAATACTGCACTTTGAACTAGAGGTGTGAAACTTCACTAGTCTCACAATTCGATTTGATCACGATTAACTAACTG
This sequence comes from Alestes dentex, assembly GCA_037576975.1. NCBI lineage: Eukaryota > Metazoa > Chordata > Actinopteri > Characiformes > Alestidae > Alestes > Alestes dentex. The sequence goes on from JBBIGA010000083.1 coordinate 13,282,318, forward strand.
GTTTGCCGTTTCTCTGGGCAGTGGTGTTGCTGTACCACAGGGATTTTTTAATAGAATTTTTATGCCACAGCCAGAAAATCACCAAGCAATGTCAATTACGAAACAACTGATATAACTGATTAGGGTCTGTCACTGCATTAATGCAGAATCGTCCACATCTGCATCGCGATGCATAGATTTTGTAATTATTTTCAACACCCCAACTTGAAACACTTCACTAGGCTGATTTTCAATGCTATCCAGTCTTGCATGCTCAAATGAGGAACAACATGTAGATCATCAACAGCTCCCAGTCCAGAACAAGCACTTAGCTGAAGTAGGTATGCGCGTCTGTGGTTGGAAAAAGTAACATACACTGCTCAGTACATGAACTGTTATGGTTCCAAAAGAATTTCAAGCTACATGAATATGCAGGCACTCCTGTTGAATCTGGGCCAACAGCAAATCATCACCCTTCACCCTGGCCGTGTTTAGCCATTCCATAAAGAGCTTTTGTGAGTTCCACCTATTATTTAATTATTGTTCTTTCTTTCTTTTTAAAGCAATTTTTTTCTAATGCTCTCCCCAGTTTAGTCAGGTTCATTTCCACCCACTATCTTGGCCTGCCTCAGTCACAGAAAACCACCAATCCTGGGGTGTGAAAGCTAGCACATGCTTCCTTCGAGTCAGGTGAAGTCTTTTCAAATTATCACTTGGAGGAAAAGGCTAACAGCCAATTCATTTATGTCACCCAGCAGACGCCTGCCCTCACTATCATCAAGTGATGGTGAGAGGGGGGATGGGGGGGTGGGGGGTGGGAGAGAGACTGCTAAGGATCCACTGAGGATCAAACTCAAATAGGGTCAATACTAAGACAGAATCTGCTTGATTCCTCATAAACAAAATACTACATACAATCTTAACTATATATGAGTAGCAATACAAAGGAAAAAGCCATGGCAGTTTTCAGTTTAGTCATATTTTATCTGGGTCTAAGGTTTGAAAAGATCCCTCTCTCAATGTTTTGTGCTGTACTGATATCCTGTTATTCCTCTCCCACTAGCATAAGATGAAAAAAAAAAAAAAACAGGAAGACTGCTGTTTAATTTGTACATCATATTTTTAGGAGGAACAAACATACCTCTCTATTCTAACTCCAGAACTAAACTAAAGTAGAACTCTGCTGCCCTCTACAGCCAAATATACACTTAAAACACAAACATTGATGAGATTCAAATCTTTTTCAAATCTTGTTTTCTTACTGCGTATTTATAAACAGCATATACGTGCAAAAAAGTCATTCCACTAATCAGAAATAGAGCAATAAAAGATTAAGCGATGATACTAAGGCATTGTCTGTGGTATGCAGAAGGGGATTAAAAATAAGGTAAATCCCATATCTGCTAGATCTTGTCATTCACAATTAGTTGATACCAGCAGTTAAAGTGCTTAGCCTGGTTTTATGGTGATTCTGTCTTTAGCAATTACTAACACGCAAACCTTCACTCAGCTAGACCACAGAAATAGCCTCTGGGTGTTTGGGAGTAAGAGAAGAACCGACAGAAAGAGATTTTACATTGAGCATGCATGCCAAGTACAAAAAATAACTTTTGTTAAGGGAGTGCTTCCTTGCTTGTCAGATGCATATTACTCATTTCCTGATGATCATGAATAAGGTCTCATGACTTGGCATGGCACACAGAAGGAATCACAAATTATGTCTGACGTAATCAAAAACATAGCTGTTAAAAAGATGCCTTTAGTTCTATGATACAGTCTCACACACACACACAACATAAAATTGAAAGAGATGAATCAGGTGTTTCATCAAGTAATCTGGTGTGAAGTCTTCCAGATCTATACATGAGTGTCCCTGATCTAATGTATTCATGATATTTACTGGACTGTACACAGAGTTACCAGTTTATTAGCTACACTTACACTGAATCTACACTCATCGAGCATTTTGTAGGCATTTTACAAGTGACTGTAGCTATTCTGCTACTGCACAATTTGTTAACCATCTGGACCACAGATATCATTGGACCATTCTCAGCATAGCAACAAAACCAATAATGTAGTGGTATGGTGGTTTGTTTGGCACACCACCATATCAGGCACAGCTGCATTGTTGGGGTTATTACACTCTGTAGACACTAACTGACAACTACTGGAGCACTCACAATTCAGCAAGGACACTGATGAATGTAAAAAAACACACCTGATATAATACAAAGCAACTACCATATATTGCTGTGGTGAAAAAAATGTTGGATTGGTGCCAGCGTTTTGAGAAACACAGTAGAGGGTGGTTGATAAATTTTGCATTGACAGATGGACTACAGTAAACCTAAATGGACAGTGATCATACAGTAGATCAGGTGCACTCAGCTTTGGACTGTCTGGTAATTATGGCAGGTTCTTTCCCTGTTCAGAATACCTGAGCCAAGTTTAGTATGTGTTTGGAAACTCAAACGCTAGACTGCATCCCTTCGTGACTCGTTGTGGAGTAAACTCACTTGAGTTGGTTGCCAAATGATGTAATCATAATACTGTTCAGTGTAGTACTGACATTTCAGTGTGTTCTTGTTCCTTTGTTTCCCGAGCGATTCTGTACCTGAGTGGAGAAGAGCTGGTACTCCTCAGGCAGTATCCATGAGCGTGGGTAGAAGTTGTACTCCTCCGGGAAAAGCTCCTGCATAGTGCGCACTGCACGACTTAAGTTGATCTTGCGCAACATCTCTATCATTCCTGCAATTAAAACAGCGACAATGTGACCTTTTTTACTCCAGCAACAGCGGTTGGGCTGCAAAAAATAAGCTAAAAGTTTCATGAGGTCAGTTGTGTTGTCTCTGGCTTAGCTCAAGCCCAAGGAGTTTTGAGTGTAGATTTAGGTGTAGAAAATTGTCCTTAATTTTATTGACAGGCAGTGTAGATTCCTTTCAAGCAGTGATAGGTGGGCCAAAAACAATAAGCTGATTTGACTCATGTGTATTAGGAAAGTTTACACGTTTACACAGACAAGTGTGGACAAATGTGTCATCTGTGCAGTGTGATTAATGGAAACCTTTACTGCTAAAGTTAAGTCTATTATTACTACAGTTACGATGTTCAAGTGTGTGCAAATCTGATTCACATTGTTGGTACAGCTAATAAGGGCACAGATAGAGATTAATTTGATGATTGCATTTCATGGAATCAAATTAATTGCGAATGGACAACAAAAGGCTTAATGGGAAAGAATGTCCACAAGCTTTTTAATAGTGTTGTTTTGAAAATGAAATTATGTCAGTGTAATGACTTTCATCTTTAATTCAACAACAGAAAACATTCCATTCTAATAAGTCTCACCCTCATACAGAAACAAAAAATGCTTTACCAGCAAAGGCGCCTCAAAACATTTGAATCAAGTATTTAACAATTTTTACAAACACAGCAAACGCAAAGCAACTTCACAGAAACCTGAGGCAACTAGGGAATCCCATTGCAACAAGGAGGTGTACTTGGTCTGCAACAATGTTAGGTAGGTGGTGTCAACGTAACATCCACATAAATGCCAAGACCCACAGTTTCCCAGCAAAACATTGCACAAAACGTTCTCATAGTGCCTCCCGGTGCCATCTCTTCCCCTGGTATGTGAAACACACATACCCGTCCATTCACATGATGTAAAAGAAAATGTGCATCATCAGACCAGGCTTCCCTCTTCCATTGCTCAACAGTCCACTTCTGATGTATACATGTTCATTGCTGGTGCTTACAGTGGTGCACAGGGGGGCAAACATGGGCACTCCGACCGGTCTGCAGTTAGGCAGCCCCACATGCAACAAGCTGAGATGCACTGTGTGTTCTGACACCTTTCTATCAAAGCCAGCATTAACCTTTTCCAGCAATTGGGTCTACAGTATCTTTTCTGTGGGACTGGACAAGGTAGGCTTGCCTTCAGCTACCACACACATCAATGAGCCTTGGGCTCATTCTTCCTTAAAGCACTTTTGGTAGGTACTAACCACTCCATACCATGGAGTCTTGGAAACCACTCCCACCTACCGTCTTGGAGATGCTTTGATCCAGTTTCTTAAGGACAAGTAAAGTGTACACTGTGCAATTAAATTTTCTTCTTAGAGCTCACACAGGCATCAGCAATCTAACATGGAGACTGGCAAGGGTTAATATAATGACAAATGATCTCCTTGTATATCAGTATCCTCATAGTCAGACATAGTAACTAGTTACATTGTTACATTCTGTGATACCAGCTGAATTGTCTATTTATTTATTTATAATTGCGATTGATTCAACTGTGTTCATACTAAAAGGCTTGTTCTGGTCAAATGTCTAAATCTATATTTCTTTTCTAGTTTCGCTACATTGGCCATTTTTGTCACGCATGAACAAACCTTAGCACAGCACAGAATGTGAACATTGTAAAATTCTTTCTCTGCATTTATCCCATTCATTAAGGGAAGCAGTGGGAAACCAGCGACACAGCACCCGGGGAGCAGTGTGTGGTGACGGTGTCTTGCTCAAGCGTTCCTCAGTGGTGTAATGAAGATACTATGAAGCCAGGCATGGGCCTGTTTCAGAACTATGCTCAAAATATAAATACAGAACCACTTCTTAACAAAGGATGTGGCTTACCTGGAAACTTATTGACCTGTCCAGAAACAATATTTTCATTGTCATGGAAGGAGACACCATGCCAATAGATATCACAGGCTGTCCGTCTGCCCATTGGAAACTGTGGGAAATGTGAAAGAAAAATAAATTAGGAACATCTACTTTGTACCCACACTCACTGGTGATTTTATCAATTACATCTACCATTTTAGTGCACTTCATAGGTATATGGTGACAGACTGCAGCCCATCTGCTACTATTCGTCAGCCACCCATCCAACAAAGGAAAGGGATTTATTATTGGAGTGGTGCAAATTCTTCACCAAAGCAGTGACACTAATATGGAAGAAGCATGTTAGCGTGTGTGGGGGTCTGGCATGGTAACTTCTGGGTTGAGAGCAACAAGTTACTTGAAAGCCAGGAGTAGCTCTGTGCTACAAACGGACCACTGATTAAGGGATAAGAGGATGACCACCAAAAATGATGCACAAAAAAAGCTGAGAAACACTCTCCAACTGTACATCCAGAGGGAGTGTCAACAAGGTGAGTGTGTAATGAAGTACAGAAGGTTAAAAACCCAAGATAGTGTCACTGCTGTGGCCCACCAACCAAATATGCAGTGATGGTGTCTGTACATTCGTGAAAGGGGTGAAGAGGCACTAATACATTTTGCAGTAAAAGATGGACAACAGTCAATTATTGTACACCTGCAAAGTGCACCTATATATAGTTTGCATGCATGTGATATAATGGCCAGTGAGTGGGTTCCAGGTAGGTATGCAGGCATTGTAATATATGAATAAGCAGCAAGTAACATTATGCACATATGGTCCACATAAATGTTGCCATTTATGCTGCATGAGGGTTAAAGAAGTCACATATCTGTGAAAATGTAGGCATTAAAATTACTTTGGGTTTTGTTTTACTATAAACTATATTGTACAGCGAGCATGTAAGATTACATGGCTGAGCTGGATTCTCAGAGGATTATGTCACTGTTTAACAGGCTAATAGAGACTGAAGCAGTGTGACTATATTAGGCATCTGGCACATCAAGGAAAGCAGGATCTGTGATCAGATTAGGAATGCGTGCTGAGAGTGTGTCTGTATTTATATTCCACAAGGTCCTTGAACACACACACACACACACACCTCCTACATACTTTGGGCAGTAAAGCCCATCAGGAAGAGCCAAATCAGCAGAGAGAAGTCAAATAGAGCGCTGGTACAAAGTTCCATACTATTTTATTTGCTTAGCCTACATTACTGGTTTAATTCTGAATTTTGGTTAGTTTATTTGGAAAGTCTCCAGTAGATGTTCAAATTGTAAATCTCAAAAAGGGCTAGACCTCGATTACGGT
>JBBIGA010000083.1:13305373-13345077 GCA_037576975.1 Alestes dentex
ATCAGCCCTATATGTTGGACCCCGAGTCGGACCCAGAGCGAGATGAACACAACACTTCATGAGTGACTTGCCTTTGCTTGTAGCCGCAGCGCTCGGCGTCTTACGAGTGCTCGTAAAACCAGCAGACAAAAATGGTGGCTTGACAGGTGAGGGGTGGTTCTATGCAAATTTCCTCAGGATAAGGGAGCCGTCCAAATGGCTCATAGAAGCATATGATTCCTGACACCAGAATGTTTCAGTTGACTCACATAAAACGGATAGAGACCCAAATAGAAGTATAAAAGGATGCAAAAAGTGAGTTTTGCATAATATGTCCCGTATTAAAACCTTTTAGTAATCTTGTGTTACAGTGGCTAACTACTGAAATTGATCGACACGTAATGCAGCTTGAAGCTTTACTCTGTAGAAAAAGATGAATGTTTTTCAACCTACAGCTGATGAATGATGCTCTCCACTTTTTGCACTGCTACTGCACTTCGTGATGAATGGCCCAGATCCAGATTTTCAAATCCAATAATAGTGGTCCAAATTCAGATTTTGTGAAACTAATTTACATCAGAATGTTCAGAATGTTTTTCCTTTTCTTATTGAGTCACCACTTCAGAGACCACACAGTTTAGTTTACAGTGCTAATATACACAGGCTGCTCATTCAAACTGGAGCATGGAATGGAAATGCATCCGCATACAAGTCCTACCAGAACCTGCAGCTATGTTCTCAAACGAATGGTGGTGTGAAATATGTGCGCAGTTCAGCAGCCCCTGGCTCACTCTCACAAGCTGTCGTTCTAGGAAAAGGATTAACCAAACAAGAGCTTATCTCTGATCTCAAATGAGATAACAGACATTCTCTGGCTCTCCAGACTGATTAATAGGGTGAAAGTGTAAAAGACATGGCTATCTTGTTATCAGCTCTCCATTCGTTTATACAGGAATCAGACTGGGTTCGGTTCAAATGTGGAGTGATCGCCCCGCATGTGGTTTTGAACTGTACATTCTTATCAAAGGTGGCTGTTTTTTGTGGGTCTCCTGTAGATGAAGAGTGGGAGAGAATAAGAAAGCAAGGAAGAAGGAGAGAGTTAATGAATAAATGAAAGAGAGGAATGAGAGAGAATGAGTGAAATGAGATTCTGTCAGATTTTGAGGAGACGGCGAAAGAGAGCGAATGGTAGAGAGAAAGAAACGAAGAATGAGAAAAGAAAAAAAGAAACAGAATTATAAAGGAGGAGATTACGAGACTGAATCAGAGAAAACGTGAGAGAGGAGTTGAAATAAAGGGGGGGAAAAAACAGAGAAATAAAGAGAGAAAGAAATAAAGGATATGGGATTGAGAAAAAGAAGGAATGAGAGAAAGATTGAGCGAATTAATGGGCAAGAGAGAGGGAGAAAAAAGGAGAAGGATGTTATGAAGGCAGAGGCAGCTGCCCTTTCCTGTTTTCATATACAGCCAGCACACTTGCACACCCTTAATTGGATTAAACAAGAGGCTTACACTGCACCAAATGACTATGGCTGGCATAGCTGAATAGGAAAACAGGGAGAAAGAGGGGAAAATATAGAAGAGAGTGAAGACATTTACTCTAATGAAGGAGCATGTAGGAGAAAGGCAGAGGAAACAGTGGGGTTCTGAGGGAGGTCTGAGGACGTAAACATGCAACCTGACCACAGAAAGAAAAAAATAAAAGAGAAAGAATAAGGTTTCTAAAAGAACGGAGACAAAGGCAGTGTCAGGACAACACTAGCATTCAAATCAAAGAAGCTTTACTGGCATGAACATATTATGCATTCACGCAAGAACATATTATGCCTCTCTAAATCATACATCAGCCTCTTATTCAACTGCCGTGTTTTATTATTTTTTTGTAACGGTTGTGATAGGAACCAGGGAGTTGTGATGTTAACCAAATCACGAGTAACCATTTTATTTACTATCTGAAACAACCTGCACATTTTCTGATTGTTCATAAGTAGTGTTGATAGTAAAATAGTCATAAATAATACAAAAAAGAATTTTCTGTTGGGACAACACCCTGTACCTTCCTGTCTGAAAAGATTTGTATATGTAGAACATGGATTTTAGATGAAAGCCTTCTCCAAACATGAACCAGCGTATTTTTTAACCACCTCATGCGAGAACTTTCTGCGAGTTAGACTTATTAAACGCTGTGGGAGTCTATTTCTCACCACCACCGCCGTGAACAATTCTGAATTGGTATGTTTCTCTAGAGTAAGCGCACTTCACATCAAACCACTCTGAATGACATCGAACGGAATGACGAAATAATCAGTGGAATATTTTGTGATATTCTATAAACTGTCAGAACATACATATGCGCACACAAATGTTGAACTCTTATGTTTAATTGTGTACATTACATTAAAAACCAGATGCCACCGCCAGCACCAAGCCGTCTGTCTGCCAACCTCATCTTTTCTCAAGTCTTCCAGCCAAAGCATCGTCATACCCTCCTCAAAGATTATCTTCATAACGTTCAAAAATTCCTTTGAATTTAGCATAGTAGTTAGATATGACATATTCTTCGATCTTTGAGAGGAAGAAACGCAGAAGGAGCCACGGATTTCTTTTGTGACATTTTTACTCTTATTAATATTTGAGTTGCATGTATTCTGAATGAGGAAAAAAATGAGAAAGAGGAGTTGTGGATTATAATATTCTCACCTCTCCACGTTCACTACTGAGAGAATGCCACAAGAAAAATGACAGCTAAATATAGTCACTGGGTTGAAAACATCAGGCCCGCATAATATCACTTTTAAGTTTCGTTTGAAGTAAACAGTAGGAAGTGCACAAGATTCCTTTGTGTTTTCCGTGTTTCATGCTAGTCTGTTTTTGTTGCAGCACGTTTTTGACGATGGCTGCCGTGTACCATGCAGAAAAAAAACTGTCTGCTAGTGTAGCATATAGGCAACTACTGGCAACAGCGGGTAACAAAACCGGTCCGATTTCTCTTTAGTTGCAAACTGTGTACAGATTTGTGAGTTTGGACTACTGTTTCTCTATCGACTATTGCAGTCTTCAAGCTCGTCTCTACTTCTTCTCCCTCTTTTTTGCTGTTGGGAAAACGCTAGGTCACTGTGCTCATGTGTGAGTGTGAACATGCCTACATGTGTGTGTGTGTGTGTGTGTGTGTGTGTGTGTGTGTGTGTGTCTACAGACAAGGGAAAGTGAGTGCGCCAAAGCCCAGGCTAATCAGCCTGGCTGCCCGGCTGCCTCCCCTGCAGAATAGATGGATGAGGTCAGGAGAGTGCACATGTGGAGGAAGAAAAGAGAAGGCTTTACCATCAGGGCCTGCCAAGAAGACAAATAGACACCCCCTCCCTCCTGTACTCTCTTTCACTCCATGCGTTTCTATCACTCCCTCCTCACTCCTCTCCTCTCTTTCAGAAAAAGGGATGGGGAGAAAAGTTTCTTGAAGTGGAAGAATAAGCAAAAGTGTGTGCAAAGGACTGTGGTAAAGAGAGGAAGACGTAATAGAATAATAGAGCAGAAACGCTGAAAAAAACTGCTGAGGTTTTTTTGGACTCAGATGTGTAGATCTTTTCAAAATAAGTCAAAACCTGTCATTCTTAAAAGCACGCAGATTGCAAGGCAAAATCGTGTACAAAATTTTATTCACCGTGGAAATGGTATAGAGTTGAATCCCGTGAATTGACTGCATCCCATTTTTAGTGCAGGGTGGAAGCCCATTTGCTGCAGTTCAGGCTTAACGCTCAGAACATAACACACCTTACCTCAACATGAATATATGTGATGCAAAACAGTTGTTTGTGGTCGGTGGTTTTGCATGTCGTTCAAACAGCCCATTTCTGTCTTTTCTGTCAGATAGAAAGTCCTAATTCCAGTCCTATTTTGTATCTGAACGACCTCCATATTACTGAGGAACCTTCTTTATTATGGATTAATGCTTCCTGAGAGGTAGAGGTGTTTCTTTGCCTTCCACCATGCTTGTGTTTGTCATATAAGTGAGATAGTAAGGTGCCCACGTTGCACACATATTTCAATAATAAATTCCTCAGGTATCAATTAAGTGGGGTATCATTCTTATCATAGCGGGGAAATGAACCAGTATATCATGAGCTATACAGTGTGACACAGCCTGTGGGTTTTTTATGACCCACCCCTGCCCAACCCATTATGAGAACCAGTTTTCCCTAAACACATGGAAAAAAATTAGCGCACACACACACACACACATATATATATATGTGTGTGTGTGTGTGCGTGTTTGTGTATATATTTCTAAAAACGCCACTGATACATATAGGTCATAACTTTTACAAATAAATAATTTTTATCAGCCATATACTTCTGGCTGAAGATTCTCCACACAGGGCACCAGTACCTTCCACATACCTGAAGATTCCTCAGGATTCTTTAACTGGTTTTGCCCCAGTGACTCTGTGGGTCCTTTTCTGGACAGGGATTAAGCCTATCCCCCAGCTACTTTTTCCTTTCAATTAAAAGTCTGCCTTCACAGTGGTGTGTAGTCCAGGGCTAGACTTAGTCCCCCGGGGAAACCATTTCTGCAAAAAGAAAAGAAAAGAGAAAAGAAAGCTCAGCTCTTTTTCTATAAACAAGATGTTGCGCTGTGAATGATGAACAGTGCAATTTCCATGCACATTTCAAACTGCCTGTTTATCATATTTAATTCATTAATTGCTGGATTTTTTTTTTTTTTTTTTTAAGTTGGATTGCTTAACCATCCTAGAAATGACACATACACGTTTTTGAATCAAACAGTCACATTCCCCACATTACAGAAATGTACCTGGTGAAACTAATCCATCTCCAGTGTTGCTTAAGACTGTGTGTGTGAAAGTGGGATCAGCTGTCATTCAGCCCTGGCACTGGCCGCTGAACCCGAAGCCACACCAGCCCAGCCTCGGAGGAGGTCTGAAAAGAGGAGAGAAAGAGAGAGAGAGAGAGCGCATGCATGTGTGTGGCTTTCAGAGTGACTATGAAAGGCCACTCCCCCTGTCTATCCTTGTGTGTACGAATGTGTGTGTGTGCATGTGCTGATTAGAGCGGAGGCTTGGCTGTTGTCACAGTAAAGAGAAAGACAGAGAGAGAGAGAGAGAGAGAGAGAGAGAGAGAAGTGACAGAGAGTATTCAGCATTACTCTGGATCTTGGACTGTCGAACAGTGGGCTGTTGAGTTTTCAGTGACAGCCGGTCAGGCAAGAAGGAACAAGAACAATAAAAGCAAGGAGCACCCGATAATCATTTTCTCTACAGTTTGTGTGCTTACAAGGGCTGGGACCAGTTCAGCAAGACTCACTAGACAGTGTGTTCAACCAGCGCTGCCTCAGGCTTCAGGCTTTCTGATGGATTAACGCTGTGTCGGTGCGGAGAGGTAAACGAGTACAGCCATGGGGAATCAGGCAGCCAGAGCAGAGGAGCCAGAGACAGGTTTGAGAAAGCGCTCTGCTTGCTCACTCGTTCTGTTATTTAGATGTTTTTGCTCGGCGCATCTCTCCCACTGCTTTCTGTGCATGTTCTGCCCCTTTTTACTGTCGCGTTCCTCTCTGTTACTTTCAGTGAGCCACGAGTGAGAACTAATTCAAAGGGAATTCGACTGATTTCGTACTACATTTTTGCAAAATGTTCATCTTTTAAACATACAGTCATATGGTTACATATATAAAATGAACACAAATATATAAAATGAGTCACAGTGTAATAGCTCTGAAAGCTCCCTCACAAAAAAATGATGTGAAATGGTGGTGAATTCATAACCTGATGCCTCAGAAATTGCTTTATGATAGTTTTGAAAATATTTTAGCTTAAAATGGATTAAATTTATGTTCAATAAAAACGTATGTTTTGCCATTCTTTCGCCATAATCAGTATAACATGTAAAAACTCAGAGGACGTCTGCACATTCACTGATGGTTTTAAATCGAATAAAAAGCTTTTATATTTGTGTTGGATACACTGCAACACCTGGTTCCTCTCATCACCACTGTAAAAGAAATCTAAGCTGGTAATGCTAGAATGGCGTTTCACATCCAAACACTCTGAATGACTTCATTTACATCTGGAATGGTGCAGACATATATCATACTTTAATATTGAATTACACCATGTGTTTGTCGTCGTCTGTGATAACTGGACCTCGCAATGGTTAATCTTTCTCTCCCTCGTTTGTCTTGTCTGTTTCTCGTATGTGACACCAAAGCTCAGGTCTATTTCCAGCCTCCTTAAAGAGTGTACAGTCAGTATTTCACACAGATGATAAATGCATCTCGTGTGCCGGCTTTTCCTCTTGCCATTGCTCTTCATTACCTCATTTCTTACTCTCTATGCTACTTAAGCTGTCAGTACTATAGACATTCATTAGCAGCCTTACTTAAATCTGTCCAGCTGTAGTACTCGTACTCCGTTCTTTTCTGAGTGCCACAGCTTTGAGCTGTGTTAGTATGAACTCTCTTTCATCTTGAGCTGTGTGATTAATGACGACCCAAAGATTCCTCTATGTTCTAATGCTTTTTAGTGGGAACCAATTGAGTCGACTGTTTACAGTGTAGTGTGTCTGTGTCTGGACTTGGAAAGTGCTGAGTAGTGCTGAATATCTGAACCATCTTCTTGAAGCAGCAGGAAGTGTTCATATGTGTGTGCATGTGTGTGTTTGTGTACACGTGTGCATGTGTGTGTGTGTGTGTGTGTGTGTGTGTGTGTGTGTGTGCCAAAGGAGGCTACATCACTCTCTGCACTCCCTTGATAGCCATTAACTACCCTGAGGATAGACTTAACCCATTTCCATTTCAAACTGGCTTTGTAACTGTACTTCAGAACCTTGCCTTCAACTTTCACCATGGAACACCACATAGAACACAGCCTGCTTTCTTTCTTTTCATTTCTCTCAGTGCCTTCACTCACAGTGGCACTTTCTCCTTTCTTATATTTTTAGTTGTTCTTCATTGATGTTCAGTTCAGCTGGATGTTCAGTTCAGCTGGATGTCAACAGGGCTATAATTAGGGTTGCACAATGGATTGATAGCGATATATTAATCTCTGTTAAATAGGACTATTTCCATTATCGTTATTAATATATAATTTTCTAAACAATACAAGGAAAATTAGTATTAGTACAGATGCATAGTATATAAGCAGCTGAAATAGAGCATCTTGCCAAGAGGGAGGTGAAGTTAATTGTTTTAGAATGGGTTATTTGAGTACATATATATTTATATATCATTTGGGTAGTTTTGTACCTCACTCAGGTAAGGTATCATTGAAGTTCAATGGTACTTCAATGATACCTTTTGTGATACAATTTGTGACTGATTTTATTAGCCTTTAATAATAATAATAATAATAATAATAATAATAATAATAATAGGTGTTGTTTTGGTTAATGTAAAACTCAAAGATCACACTGTATTAGCTACGTGAACATAGGAAACAAACTAGAACTACCTGCCTTACAATATTTACCTTATAGAAACACAGATAGGGTAATATCAAAATGATAAATTTGCAGATTGGAGCAAAAAATTGGCCGATTCCAGTCTTGGACTGTGCATCTCTAGCTATAACATAGAAATTGTGTTCATTATGAAATCTAATGCAGCTGTAACTCATTTTGGAAAATAGAAATTTTATTCATGATATATTCTAATGCAGTTGTATGAACTCCAAAGTTTGCAAACAGCCACCCCAGTCAACAACACACTCCAGCACTCCTCTTGCGTTCCAGCTTTAGTGTCTTTAGCAGGTCATTCAGCATGATTGGTTATCATTTTAATCATGTTTACATTAATATACTAGCAGCTTATCTGCTGCGCTCTATGAAAAAGCTCCTCCTCTTCACAGCTCTCCAGCCGATACTAAGGACTGTGTCTCTGTCGCTCGTCCAGTCTCTGTTCTGTGTTTGCCTACTTGTTGGTCAAACATGTCAAACCACCACCTAAGAAGTGAGTCCTGTTTCTTTTTAGGCTTGAGACGTGGCGCACCTTGTGTTTAAAAAGGCGTCGTCCGAACGCCCCCTTACAGTCGTTTGAGTCAGACGCAGTTTCTTTTCTGTGGCAGTGCGGGCTGCTGAGGAACTGATAGAATGCCTCTGAGATGTGTGTAGGCCTGCACTCTAATGAAAGACTGACTAAAAAAGAGGCTTTTGTGATGTGTGCTGGTGCGCGCTGGAGGTGAATGAAGTGGTCTGTGTGTGTAGTCTGACTGAGAGGAGGCAGGCTGCCAGAGTGCCACTGCAGGGACCTTATCAGCCCGCACGAGGGGAAGCCTCGTCAGCTCATCAGACGTGTGTGTGTGTGTGTGTGTGTGTGTGTGTGTGTGTGTGGTTTAAGATAGCACAGCAGGCTCTGATTTTGAAGTCAGCCCAACACACACAAGTATGGGCCATGTCACAGCTTGATTCCTTTTGGCTATGGGAAGCAGCACAGGTCTGGATGTTAACACACAGTTGCTTTGGAAGACTTGATTTTTTCAGCAATGCCGATGTTTTTACAAGTCTTAGTTTGATTCGGTTAAAACCCTTAGAAGTCACTGTTATCAATGGTGAAAACAAAAGGTTTTCTAAAAGTTTACTAGAGTATGTGGAGAAACAAAGTGCGGTTCTGTGAGTAAAAGAAAAGGTATTTAATTACAGCTAGGGTTTGATGACCACATCAGATCTTTTTTTTTTGCCATGTTCTTTGTCATTTCTTCACATCTTATGAATGGAATCAAGTCATAAGTGCAGCCTCAAAGCTGTCAAAACACAATGTATTTCAAAATTAAGTTTGTATAACAAAATGACTAGGGTTAGGGTTAATGTTTAACTCAGCTGGAGTCTTAGCGTGCCATAGCTCTTAGTGTAAGTGGAGAAAAAAAAACACACTTTTGAGCGATTCATTTGTTCTAGATTAGTGTCTTTTGCTTCATGGCTCTTTAAAGTTAATGAGTCAAAAGGGAAAGGTCAAAAGGCTACGTGTGTGTGTGTGTGTGTGTGTGTGTAATGACTGCAGTGTTTTAAACAGCTGGAGTGGATCCTTGTGGAGATATGGTGTCACGTCCCTGAAGTTACACAGAAGTGTAGCTCAGTCAGGCTCAGTTCACTTAAGGATAAACTTCCCAAACACGACACATGACTGCCTGTCTCCTGTCATCATCACACACACACACACACACACACACACACACACACACATAAACAAATCCACAGTCTCAAGGGAGCCTGGAGTAAATGGGTACAATTGTTGTATTTTGTCAACAATAACGGACACTATAGAATAATTGAGGCCAATTTGCCCCTCGTGACAATTGCAGAATGTCTCAGGGTGATCTTAAACGATTATATTCACAGATTACACTGTTGTGTGGGGTGTCTGTAATTCTGTCTTTACTCTGTGACACTGCAATATGATTTCTAAATTATGTTGGCTTTAAAGATCAACCTGTGTTGTTTTGACCAAAGTTTTGACCATTCAAAAGCTTTAATTTATCCAAACACAGACATTGATCAGAATGTTCGTAGCACAACAAGTTTTAAGAACAACCCTGTTTTTTTTCTCCTAGGCACCACCTTTTTTGTCAGCTCATACACAGGAATTTGATTAATGTGGTTGTACTTTGTTTCCCCACTCTGAGCTGATCTAAATGAACTCCCATTAACACATCTGTTATGCTGAATTGCTGTGTGGTATATTCCACACTATTACAACTATGCACTATGTCCGCCAAGGAATTCCAGCTCATTACGAAGTGCATGCAGGATAAACCAGTGAGCTGTGGGATGCACATTTTGACTCTGCAGGAGAATCACTGCAGTGTAAAAGCATCAATCGATCCACGTTATAATATCACTTTTTGTTGATCCCTCATCTGGTTCTGCTGTTAAGCAGGCCTCCATAATGTAATGAGAATTGATTAGTTGAGGAGCTGCTCAAAGACCTGTGAGGGGTGGCATGACAAAGCCATTGCTCTTTTAAGAAGTCTATTTAAAACTGACGCACGATAGGGTATTTTACAACGTTCACACAGGTCCTCATTGAAAGTTTATAAATTAAAAAAAAAAAAATCAATTGTCATAAATAGACACGGGTCACCGAAAGTGCAAGAATTAATTAATTTTGAAAAGTCCTCGAGTTTGCTGTTTACGAAAGAGTAAGAACCATGATATTATTCAGTAAGTGAACAGTCAGTTCTTGAAATGTCTTGAAAGAAGGAAAAACAGGCAAGTGCAAGGATCTGAGTGACTTTGACAAGGGCCAAATTGTGATGGCTAGACGACTGGGTTAGAGCATCTCCAAAACTGCAGTTCTTGTGAGGTGTTCCTGGTTTGCAGTGGTCTGCACCTACCAAAAGTGATCCAGGGAGGCACAACTGGTGAACCAGGATCAGGGTCATGGGCACCCAAGGCTCACTGGTGCACATAAGGAGTGACGGGTAGCTATTTTGTGCCAGTAGCACAGAAGAGCAACTGTAGCACAAATTGCAGACAATGTAAATGGCGACTATGATAGAAAGGTGCCAGAACACACAGTGCATCGCTTCTTGCTGGGTATGAGCTGCATAGCTGCACGCCTGTCAGAGTGCCCACTCTGACCCCTATCTACTGCAGAAAGCGCTAAGAAAGCGCCAACGATGTGCATGTGAGCGTATTATTAAGCGTCCTACCCGTCCTGATCTCTAAAAGGATCATTTGCCTAAAATGCAATACACTTGGCACCAACTGCCATCACTAACATGCCATGAGAACATGTTTGCATACAAACTTGTTAAAGTTGTTTTAGCTGTCAGAGAACAAGTGCTTTTTAAATTCCAGTGTGGTTTGGCCACTGACCTCTGACTCATATCTGGTACACTGGCCGGCCCTTTCCTCATAGGAAATGGTAGGTAATGTTTTGACCTTGTATTACTTCAAGAACATGAATCATTTCCCTTTCCTACAGAACACCACAAAATCATGGATTTCCAACTAGGCCTGTCTTGTATATTGTTTGTTAATCGTTTTTGCAATATTTGCTTTTGGAAACCTCACATCACAGAAAGGTCTGATCTGCTTATGAGCTCCTTAACCAGTCACAGTTAAAGTGCTGTTATAACAGTTGTAAGTGTCTGTGTTGGTGTTTGAGGAAAGAAGGTATCCATGTAAATGAGCAAAAGTAAATTATTTGAGTTAACCACGTTTAACCACGTCTCATTACTGATTTAGCAGGAGCAGTATAATGGTAATAAGAGTATTCATTCCAAACAGTGCAACAGGAGAAAAAATGTTCACCTTCTTCCCATTAACCCTCGTGACGCTGTCGTTTTGATGTCGTTATCTGTAAACGGAGGGATCAGAGGTTTAATATCAGGGAAGGCAGTGTTGAAGGATGCTGTATCAAAGCAGCCTGCTGTCGTTTTTGGGGTTAGCCAAGTAGAGACTGGACTAGTGCCCATACTCAGCAGATATCTTAATGACCTTAGCACTGAAATATGGCTCAACAGTGGGTCTATTTTCAGCCCTGTTTGGAGACCAAAATACCAGTCTGTACCTTCTCTAGATGTTTATCCAGTGAGGTGGGTGAAAAGAATGGAGAGAGACAGGCTGGAGTTGAGAAAGGGGCAGTTTTTTGCGCTTCCATGCTCAAAAAAGGATCGAGAAGAGGTCCACTGCTCCTGTTGTGACTTGGCTTTCATTGCTCAAATGTTTGGAAGTGTGGGTAATGCTGAGGGTGGCTGCCAAGTGTTTTTTGTTGAAGGGGAAATGGTTGAGAGAAGGTTGTGATAGTGGTGAGTGTAGTGCTTCAACAGTAACCACATCACTGCCATACCATGGTATTAGAAGATATTGTGGATGTTGAAACTGTGGAATTAATGTCTTAATAGCTACACCCCCCTTCCGCCCCCAGTTCTTCACATGTCATCACAGTACATGGCTGGCCGTGGGTCCTGTATCGCTGAATTTTGGGTAAAGTAGAAGGACAGACAGGCCTGATTCTCACAGCAAAGACATGCTGGGCACTGTGTGTGTAGCAGACTGGAAAAACACGGGCTTTGTTGAAGAGACCAATTTCCAGCGTATCATATCTACTTGTGAACACAGCTTTAGTTGTTTTGGTTAACGGGAGAAGAAACAGGAATTGTGGTCTGGATTTCTGTGGCTCTTGGAATGTCTCTGGTGTCTGATCTCCATCCACAGTAAAGAGAGCAGCCATATTTTAGATCATCTGTGTGGGGGAGCATGGGGGAGTTTGCGTTGTTGCATTTAGTGACTTAACATATGCTTACTGTTCAGAAGAGCGGTTCTCATGCATTGCCTCATACAAATATCTCAGGACACTTATAGTTTTTAGGCACCACTTTGATATGTACTATATACAAACAGTTTAAATAATACAGTAGGTTTTTCTGTCTGACCAATGGTGGTCCCTTTGAAACTGACAGACAGGACAGAGCTGATAAAATGTGCAACAACAGGCTACAGTCTGTAGTTAACCTACAAAGTGTACCTATACGAAAGGTGTATTTAATGAAATGACCAGTGAGTAT
This sequence comes from Alestes dentex, assembly GCA_037576975.1. NCBI lineage: Eukaryota > Metazoa > Chordata > Actinopteri > Characiformes > Alestidae > Alestes > Alestes dentex. Next base: position 13,317,868 of record JBBIGA010000083.1, read on the forward strand.
AGATACAACGTTTCTACTGAACATGCAACTCACTATATTTGTGAGTGCACATACTTAGTGCACAGTTTGCTCTGGAATCGCTCATCTTTACCTGCCTGAGCAGCAGATGTGAGAGAAAATTCATGACTCAAGTTTTATTCATTCCCACACGCCCAAGACTGTCGAGCGTGATTAATTTAACAGTCTATGCTAATTACTCACCTGGTTGCGTGCCTTTTTTTTTTCGAGCATCGGCTAGACGAAAGGGCCACAATTTTGCAAGCCTCCTTTGTCCTGTCAGCATAGTCATGTTCACACGCTCCGCTTTCGTCCAGCCGATGCTCGGCCTCGCTTTAGATTGCACCAGGTAATTCTCCATGGCACCCCTGGACTCCAGAAAGGAATGCGTTCCCTTGCAGCTAGGCATAGACCCAGACTCTGTGGGTTCCGCATGAAGTGTGTTTCATCAAAATACTTTCTGGTGCTTTGTTTGCCCAGTGGCAGTTCCCCTGCAGCTTCTCTGGATGGAAGAGCGGGAGAGATTTTGTAGACAGTCAGATCAGTGTGGGGGAACAGATTGACAGACCCACTGAACACCTGGCTGCTGAGATGCAACTTTTCAGCACTTAGAGAAAAACGTTCAGATATTTAGTAGGTCCTAATGGTTTACTTGTGATCCAAACCTGAACAAAACTCTTTTTGAACCCAAACACAAACTTGAGATTGGAAAAAAAACAAACAAAAAAAACCCCTTCACTGTAAAATCCTATTAATCAGTTACATACAATTATGGTTACCAATATGTTTGACAGATGTGTCAACTCGTGAAATGGCTGCGACTGAATAATTCAGTTTGTTTTCCGCGTGGTTAGTAAAAATGAGGTTTTAGGATGTAACACACTTTGAAATGCAGGCGAAACAGATGAGAGTTTTTGTAGGCGAGAAGAACTAAAATACATCAGAACTGGAACACGTGTGCGAAATTTGAAAATGGCTCAAGCCCAGCAAGTACTTGAGAAATGGTCTCTGAACCCGATGTGAATCGCCTGATCCTGTCCAGTTTGGGCAGATATTTTAAGCTCGGCTAAGTTCTCAAGCTCAAATAGAAGCTCTCTCATTCCAGCCAGAGGGATTATCAGCTACAGTAAAAAGCAAAGTCATTAAAGCTCTTTTATACCTTTTCTGTTTGTCCGGACAGGTGTGTTGTGTTTGAATTCCCCCTGTCCTGTTTGTCTACGTGAGATATAACGCAGCACTGTCAGAAAGACTGCCAGTGCCTATGAATGGAGTAAAGGGGCAGCATGTTCGCCGTAAAATCATTACATTTTCTTAGCCTGATTTCAAAGAACAGATCAATCCACCAGTCCATCATCCTTTGTTTTGTTTATTTGTATTTTTTAAGATACCAGACAGAGCCATCACTGTTCAGTAAACCCATCAGAAAGCCCCATCAAGTTCCTCAGGCCTCTTGTTCAGTTTGTTTATGATTTCTTCCTCAATTGCTGAACCAGCATTGGCCAGTGCGGCCACAAGATTGCTGTCCACAGAGAAGAGTGGCTCTTCATGGATTAAGTTGTTTTGCTTTTCAAAAAGCAAAAGCCCCACACCCCCTTCAAGCAGCATCATTTCTAATACTTTCTCATTGAATTGCCTTCCGTTGCAGGATTTTGAAGGGCTTTGTGTGCTATCCGATGTGAGGGATGCATAGAAAAAGCCGTGGGGTTAAAAGCCTAGGGACCTCAAAATCTTTTAAGCAGTTCACGATCAGATCAGGCTCAATTTGCATGAGCATCTCATTAATACTGTCTCTCATCCACCATTCCCATGGGAAATGGGGTGTCTTACACAAATAATTTAGTCAAATAATAGTAATACTGCTATAAGCAAATGAAAGCAGACAGCTACCAGTTGGTATTATGCAGATGGCAGCATGCTAATTGGCGGCCAGCTTCTATTCATTACTAGCCATATTTGCATGTTTGGTTGAGCTGGTTGTTCAGACAGATGATATTTGGTATTTTCAGAGTTGGATTCTCCTTTAGATCCATCTAATAGAGTTTGTGTCTTTTGCCAGCTATATTTGCATGCTAGTTATTCAAGAAATGATCCTCAGTTCTATTTTTGGTGTGTTTTTGTCTGCAAAGTACTGAAATTGTGGATTTATTCTGGCCTACACCCAAGAACATTGCATGTACGTAAAGACAAATATGGGAACAAGCTCTGAATACCTCAGTGTCTCGTCCATCTGTCATTTCAACCCCTTAGCAACTTTGGCATGTGTGAGCAAGGGCTAGATTTGAGTGAGTAAGTTCTGAGACATTTTCACCCCGAGTCCTTGATGAATTTTGCAATGCCAGTGAGCATATGAGACCTCTCTCTCTAGCCTTTGTTAACTCAAGTCTGCCATAGCTTGAGCTGAATGAAGCTTTTGAGATACAAACATTGTCATCTGGATCCTTCTCTTTGATCCCTCACCTTGTGCCCTCTCTGTAAAGACGAGGCCTCCTCCAGAACTCCCTGATCGTCAGTGTGCTCACGATGTGATGGCTGTAACGAATGGAAAGTCTTGCAGATAATTATCATCCAAAATCAGGTCTTTGATCTGGAAACAAAATTGAACTCTGGTTTGTATGTCGAGTATTTGCAGTAAACATGTTTGCCACACAAATGTTTTTATATTGTTATGATCAGTAGATCCACACTACACTCTAGAGAGTGGAACAGGGCAGTTGATTTGAAATATTTCTGAGCAATTGCTTTTGCTTTTGTTAATCTAAACTAAAATTCTGATTTGGATCGTTTCATTTAACATGTTTATATGAGCTGAATAAAGTAGATCAATAGCTTGTTACCACACCACACGCTTGTTGAGTGCATCCTTGGTGGAAGAAAGAAAACATTACAGTGTCATGAGATTTTTTGGCATTATAATATATCAGTACAGTGATGCAAATATATTGAGAAGTATTTATGTTATAGTGTTTTACATCGTGATAGTATTGCATCATCACCACTGAGGCAGTTCCCACCCCTGTGAGAAACACTTGGTAACGCAACGTACATTTCTGTGGTCTATTTTTAGTCCAGGCTATTTTTAAATAATGTGTGACGTTCAGGGAATTTTGGTGCCTGCCTTTTATATGTGGAGCAATGACCCCATATTGGGTCGTCAGGTTTTCCAAGCCAATAAAGATGTCTCCCCTTGTTTGTCACAATTATGTTTATCTCGGTTTCACTGAGACTAGTAATCACCAGCCGCGCGAAGATCAGAGGAAGTGATAACAAGCGGTAACATCAAACAGAATCTCCAGTTTTCTGTTACCTTATGTGGATTTACTTTTCCTAGCATTCCTGCCAAAGCAGGACCAGAGAGAGAGGGACTTGTCTCTCAGATGAAGGCACCACAAATGAAAAACAGCAAGGGAGAGAGAGTACAGCGAAACAAATCTGGTCAGCATTAGTTTGGCTACTCAGCCAACACCAAATGAACATGGTCAAGAAACAGCTGTGCAGGAGAAGCATGACAGGGATGCTGAAAATTGAACAGCTTCTTCACGTTCGACCAGTCATTTTAAGTACCTCAATAAATATGTGTCTCTTAATTGCCCACTGTGATGTGTTTCAGTGTAAGATGGACAGTAGTTTCAGCAGTGCAGTATATAGAGGCACACGTGATTGGTACATATGCATAATTGTTTTACTTGGTTGTTTTGTACATGTTAAATATTAGACGGAATAGACGACGTGCCGCTGGCCTAAGACAAGGATCCTTATACAGGGTGCCTTGTGATTTTACAGCCATTTAGACATCTAGATGGTAGATTGCTACAATATGGAAGAACTGAGTGCTTAGAATGGTCATACAAGCATATTGAGGAGCTTTATAATTATAAATGTCCAGTATGCATGTGTGGTAGCCTTCTTCATTCCATATCGAGAGGGAAAGAGTGAATCAGTCAGAATCAGAATCAGAAAACTTTATTGATCCCGGAGGAAATTGCTTATGTAGTGACTGCAAAGACACACGGAGACAGGAACAATATAATCTAAAGTCTACACAAAATCTAAATAAAAAAAGCTAAAAAGAAAAAAGCTCAATATGAATACCATATGCTATATACAGAAATGTTTGGTATAAATACTATAAATAAGTAACACAGTGAAAAACTACTGACACAAATGGTAGTTTGGAGTAAGTCATTGCACTTATTAGAGAATCAGTGGTAATATTAAGTAATGAAAAAGTAAAATTGACCTAAGTAGTAATATTGCACATGAAGAGTATTGCACACAAGGTATTGCAAGTAACGAAGTGATTGACAGTGACACGCATCAAAAATGGGTAAGAGCTATGACCAAGGGAAGATGAGCAAAACCAATTAGCTGCAAATCATATCTGAAACCTGATGAATTCTCTAAACCAAAGTCAATATGATGGAATTGGTCATCAGCTTGAGGGTACATTTTGCCTGCAACGGCACAGCTCATAGAAGAAATACCAGTAAGGGAAGCAGAGTGAGTCCTTACGATAAGCTGAACGGTGGCTGTAAATCTTGGATCGGAGTTCCAGAGAGAGACAGCATGCCCGTTTGTGAGGTAGACCAAGCAGAACGAAAGGGCTGACTCACTTTGTGGACTGACAGCTTGACTTGTTGCGGAAAGAAATGTGCCTTATGCAGCCGCTGAGGCAGGCCATTACGTGATTGCACAGGAGACTGGAATGCCATTTCTCAGACCAAGAACAGAAGAGGTTTACTCAACAATGGTGGAAGAAAAGCCAGGTTGATCTGCTGGCCAAACAAAAACATTTCCTGGAACATGAAGATCCTCATCCATTAACTCCGCATAGCGGATCTCGGCTAAATGGTTTCTGAGCTAATGAATGTGTGGAATGAATGCTGTAATGATCAGACAGAGTGATTTCAATAACAGTTTAGTTTTATCTAGAAAACATGGATTACACCGTTAGTAGTCCTTTAAGAGAGCCTACGTGCCTTTTTCTTCACTTTTCAGTGATTATGCAAATGTGCAAAATGCAAAAAAAAGGAACATTATGCAAAATATGAAGTCAAAGACTTGATATCACTCCCGCACTGACAGTTCGTGCTTGCAGCAATGGCTGTGAAACATATCTGCTAATGCTGGGCTTTAAATCAGCGCAGCGCTCAATCGGATCTACAGACTGAGAGGTGTACCCAGCGGTTCAGACTAAAGGTGCTGTGTTCAGATCAGCAGTGGTTTTGCACATCAGGCCTAAGACCATTATGAGTAGGAGGGAGTCTGATCACAGGTCAGTACTCTGTGGTGGTGTAAAAATTGCTCCAGGCCAGACTTTATAACTTTCAGCTCTTTAACACTGCAGCCTCCTCCACACAATGTCATATCCTGCCATGGAGCAAGGCAGGGGGATTTAAAACAGAGCCAAGAAGATTTGGGTTCCTGGCTCTAAGTCTCACAGGGTAATCCTGAGTTTTTGGGAACAATGGGGAGATACTGAGAGAGGCGTGATGACGGAAGGATAGCGAGCGAGAGTTGACCGAAAGGACTCTGTGAAATCTTATTATGACGTCATCGCAGGATAAGCTTCATGGGCTCCAGTTCCACTGCCAGCGTACGTATGTGCTTATTGTTTAAACAGTAAGAGCAGGAAGTCGCCTTTAAGGATGTCTGAAGACAAGAAGTAACAGAGTGTGTAGACGCTTTTGGAGAATACTTCTATGTGTCTTATTATTTCTTGGACCGTATGTGCAGTTTACTGCCAAAAGAAAGTTTTAATGCAAAGTGGCCCCTTATAGTAACACGTGAACACACCACAGCGTGAAATTCATTCTCTGCGTTTAACCCATTCACCAAGTGAAGCAGTGTTCTACCACCAATGAGGGGCGCCTGAGGAGCAGTGTGTGGGGATGGTAGCTTGCTCAGGGGAACCTCAGTAATGCGCAGTGTTGGGATTCGAACCCACAACCTTCTGAGTGCAGGGGGGGCAACACCCTAACCACTAGGCCACCAGCTGCCCCAATGCCAACATATCACACAGAAATCTTACCGAACTGATTTGAAACGTCCGTGAAAAATTATAAATTCATTGCCCCTTCTACTCAAAAAAATCTATTTTTTCTTCCGGTTCAGTCTTAATTCCATCAAGGGTAATTTGAACAACTTTCACCATCACATGCATCTAGTGCAGCTGTCGAATAAACTGGATGTGTTTTTCAACCTTCACGGTTGAGGCATAATCATTAATGTACAGCTAAAATACATGATCAGAAACAGCATCAGAAATGTGTTTAAAATAAAAGTATTGACCAGTGTGAGTGATTTTAATTTAATTCTGAATGTGTGCACACACTCACTCACAGTGCATCTTGCAGTAAAGGCAGCACTGTAGCACACAGCTAGCTTCAATTCTACATGCTGTTACATTTAAGCATACCCATGGTAACAATACAGTAACAATATAGTATATAATACATAGTTACTGGATATAACTATTTGGTATAGTCACACTTGGGCAGATTTGATTTATGTGTATAGTTTATCCATATCCATGCTTAGTCCGTCACATTCCAACACCTTTGAGAAATTATGAGCAGACTCCTGTGGATGGCTCTTTTTAACCTAAACCTTGATGTGCCCCATAGGTATAACATATATTTGGTCATGAAAGGATGATTATAAAAATCATTGCTACTTTTAAATCCACACTTTGGCAGCCTGTTTAGATTTTGGCAAATCTTCTTAAGAACATGGCCTATGGTAATGGGGAAGGCAATCCTATTGTAAGCAGAGCTTTCAGCTGCCCCGACTCAGGCCACCCTGACCATTGGGCATGTAATCATGCTGACGCAGATGGAAATTCTTTGATTCCGTTTTCCCCTGCATGACAGGATATGGAGTGGAATGCTAGCGCGTCCCGGATTCCCTGTCCCAGGACTGTATACATGTATGGAATCCGATTCGGCATGCCCATCCCAGTTACTGGCAGGGCAACAGGAAAGGGTGACAGCAAAAGCAGGAGTTGTTTTTAAGTTATACCCCTCACATCCCTCTGAGCGGGAAACATTAGACCAGGTCTCGATTGAACTTCCTGTCCCATAGGGGAAAGACTGGAGTCGATATCAGAAGGCCTTCCAGGACTACCTTGAGTTTTGTCTCGATCATACCAAGACTTTTAAACAACAGTCTCGATAGGAATAAAACGAAAACCGGAACAGGATCCTGTCAGGAACCAAAAACAAAATCTGAGACATTATCATCCTGAGCGTAATATAAAGCTAAGATAATTCGCTAGCTAACCCACACTAGTTTGGACTAGTAACTGTGTAGCTAAAGTTGTAGTTGAGTACAAAAAAAACTGTAGTTTATTACTCAAAAATTAGAACTAACAGTTACTTTAGAGCCTCAGTTCAATAACTTTGCAAAGATATTAGTATATGAAGCACACATACAGCCTTTATAAGAGTTAAGAGGTTTATAACTTTTGGTCTCTGAACTATTGGTGTTGGAACAAGAGATGACAATGTTAAAATATTAATCCGCTTGGAGTGAGGCCAATTGTTTTCTATGCCGTTTCAAGGCCCTGGCTCATTTGCTGCGGTGTCTGTGGTGCTTCATTAACGGTTGCTGGTCTTGGATCAGTGCAAATGGGTAAATTCTAAAAACAACATGGGGCCTCGGAAGGATTCGTAACACCTAAAAGGCCATTCTGTTATGGCAGCCACTTTGGTGTATAACAGTGTCATGTCAGTGAGACCAGCCAAAGCTATGACATATGACTCCCAGCGGTCACTTTTCTGTCAGCACTCTAACGCTAACCCTGTACGGTTAATTACTCCAGGGGTCGTTTCACAATGCACTGTACTCCATCAAACTCTCTGGCAGTTCATGCTGAGAACCATCCAACCATTCATCTCCTACTACGATCTGAAACTTCAACCGGCATTAAGGACAGAGAACTTAATGCACTTTCTCCACAATGCAATTACGAAATAATGATTCTACGTTAGTGGACTTCAGTGGGAAGAATATAATGAACTCATTACTAAAATACAGTGTACTTACTTGCATGCTGGCTCTATACAGTAACCTGTTTAAAAACTCTTTATCTGTACAGTTCCTTTTTGGAAAGCAGTGTCAGTTCATTAAAACACTGGTGATGTAGCTTCTCACTGAGAGGAAGCATGCTGTTTTCAGATAACAGTTGCTGTTCCTGGATTCATTATAATACATGAGCCTGTTGATGTTGGCTTCCATTGACACATCCAAAAAAGCCATGTATGCTCTTACTTTCTACCTCCCCTTTCTCAAGTTACGAAGTTATAAAAGAGGCGTTTTTATGCCTCAAGAACTGCACCCAATGCTCTAACAGACAGAAAACTTGTTGAAACTCTGTCCACGTCTACTGTTATGCCATTCACAGCCTTGTATATCTTGGTGTCAGCCTCAACAGCCAGTGTCTGTTTATTTGCTTGGGGTATCAATGGGAGGCAATTTGCAGTGGCAGAATGATTTAGTCTGTGGGACACTGGGGGAGGCTCAGTTGACAGACATTCACTGCTTATTCTCCACTGTTTGATTTAAGGTCTACCTTGTTTCATAGCTTTTAAGGGGTGGTTTAGGTTTAGCTCCACAAAGGCAGCTGGATTTTGTCTGGATTTGTCCTTATTTCTACCCTTTTCAGTCTCTTGTTGCCTTTCCTTGTGATTTGTAATGTCCTTTTCTTTATTGTCCCTCTGTTTCACATCCTTAACTCGTCTGTGTTTCCCCCAGTTGTCCGCCCTTTCACTCTGCGTACCAAAAATAGCCAGTTATCGGAATCTGGCAGGGTCAAGGACAGCCAAGCTCGGACAAACTTTTGAGTCAGGAAGCTCTTGTCCCATCCAAGATTTTAAATAGTTCTTTCTGTGGCCTCGTTAATTAACGGATTGTCTGGTTTTACGAGCTTGTTTGGTTTCATTCACACTGTCTGTGTGTTCCTGAAATGGACTGAGGATCAGTGCCAACTAGGTGACGGGTGTAAATTGACCAAATCAGCCCTTGTTTTTATTACAGGTGCCCAAAGTTTCATTTGCCCCCAAGCATTTGTAGATGTAGACATTCTGAAAGGGGCGCCCAGGTTGCACTTCTTCTAGCCTGGATTTGCAAAGCGTGGATGACCAGTTGACCACATTTCTTATATGTGGTTGCCACATCCAGTGAATGTTTCAGCTCACTAAATCATAAGTGATATGACGGTTCTGTCATGGGACCACACTCTTGTTTGTCTCATTGTGTTTGAGACGTGTAGAACATTTGAAACACTGTGTTGACAACTTCTGTCTCTGATGTTTTTTCTCGTTTTGTACAGCACTTCCAGTGTGCCCCACACATCCACTGCATGGTGTCAGGTTTAGATCAGTGGTTAATCCCTAACTGAATTCAAAAGAGAGGGATTTAATTCTTTCTTTTATGCATGTTGTCAAGTTTAGATCAGTAGAGTTCGAAAGACATGCTTTCTTTCTTTCTTTTCCTTTTTTCTTTGTAACTAGTAGTTTATATGGGTTTTATTTGGCCCGATAAGAGTAAGTTGAGAATATGCAGAGACTGGGCAGAATCCTGGGCCAGGCATTAGTCACCCCACTGGAAATAAGACAACCCTTTAAACACAGCCTCCATTTTGTACCTACATTTGTTCACTTTATTCAAAGGACTGACAGAAATTTTGAGCTGCCTTCTGTTTTTGTATTTATAAAAGTATCACTGAGTCAGGTGGTGATCAGTGTTGAATGGTATGACATTCTTAATGTTTGCAATCTTTATCGGCTACAAAGGAAAATGTTATTTTAGTACACCTCAGGAAACACGTGGCAAAACAAGATAAAGTTATGTGTTCTACAGTTTGTTTTTATTTAATGTGATATCCACACACGTGTTACTTCTTATCAACAGCAATTTAATACAAATAAATGTGCAGTAGCACTCTTTTTCCCATGTACTGGTGTGATGGTGATTGTTACAGCAGTTGTTTGTGACGGGTTCTTGTTTATCAGCATTTTTAGCTTCTCTAGTATTGAAGACAACCTCACAGTTCTTTATCGTACTTCCCTTAAGATGTTGAAACATACTTAAAGGAACTGTTCCCTCACATTCTTCACTGCTGTCCATGGATCATCTAGAGTGGCTGGATTTTCTTTTCTTTTCCAATAGGGTTTAAATTTAGGGTTGAATTGCCTGGAACTGTGTGGGATCTTGCATTGTCTTGTTGGAATATCTGCCATATGTGGTTTTCTCCCATTTAGTGAACAGACTGAATAAGCACAACAAAAACGGCTACATGGGATAATCGTCACTGTATGACAAACAGACGTGTGAGCGCTTTTTTTTTCATTCCAGTTTTTTAAATGGGTTTTCATCAGATTTCACTAGATATTTCAGATTGTACGGCTATGTATGGTGGACCCCCTGCTATTAAGCTACAACAGTCACCCGCACAAGTGGATGAATATTTTAAATATGATGACATTGATGTATAATTCAGGAGTGTGTGTCCTGGTTCTGTCTGTGATGGATGTGAGACAGAATGAGTGAAAAAAGAAAGGGAATATAGACTTTTAATGGCTCATGTCCTGACACAGCTTCTCGGCGGACACTTGGTTCAGTTCATTGACCTGACAGATAGTGAGGCAGGGATCAAGCCCATTAATCATTTCCACTCGCTGACAGGGCCACTGAAAAGAGCGCGAGAGAAATTCAAAATCTTACTCTTTATTCACTCTTTATCGACTGAAAGCCATCCGACGACTGAAAATCTTCCAGCAACTGAAAGTGATCCCGCGTTATCACTGTAATACATTTCAAAAGATATGAAGTTTGCTTTGTTTTCCTGTCAATCAGAGCAATACTTCAGTTGCCATAAAATACAGACACATGCAGGCTGCTGCTAAAAATTGTCTTGACTGACGGGTGAATGAAGTCATGGCTGAGACCGCACAGATCCCTGGACCTTTTATATCAGTTGAAACATGCAGAGCGAATACTACATTAAGAATGTGACTTTACAGAAGACGAAGGATGAAGCCTGTCAGGCACACTCTGACTGTACAATAAAGTGGTTGTCACTGTGGAGACAGCTTCAATAGCACACTGTTTAAACAATCCAAATGTGACGCTCAGGTCGAGCTGTAACACAGGGATCGCACAGATTTGGAACAGCTTATTAGAAAATTGTCGCAGGTGTGAGAGGGGTGTGAGTCCCGTTCTGACCAAGTTGTAATTAACTTACAGAAACATTGTGGGTTGGCTCTCATAGCTGTGCGTGTGGGTAACAAAAAACCTTGGCCTGCCCATCAGTACAGTTCAGATAAGTGTGGAATTGTCAGTTGAAATTAAATTGCTGTTTACGTGTGTGTGTGTGAGAGAGAGAGAGAGAGAGAGAGAGAGAGAGAGAGAAAGACAGAGAGAGAGAGAGAAAGACAAAGAGAGAGAGAGAGACTTGGTTCTTGAACTTTGCGCAATTTGCATAAATTCACTTGTCAGTTTCAATTTCTTTGGCACATGTGGCTTCATGCACTCTGCCTCATCACAGAAATGTGGCCGATGTATGCGTCTCTACTAAACCTCGCATTGCCTGGTGGGATTGCTCTTTTTGGCCTGAAGCACAGCTCTTCCATTGTACCCCCTACACACAGCCCTGGAACATTCCCTGCACTGCTGGGTCATTGTCATCAGTTGTAACAAGAGCCCCCCATGTTTGTGTTGGTGTTTGCTGATTATTCTAAATCCAACAATAAAACCTTTCATCAGTCTCTCTCTTCACAAGGGGCCTGTGGTACACCAGCCATTCTACAGACTGCTCTAGAACGATATGTTGTATGGCCTTCTGATGCCACTCAAATGCCACTCGGCTTGTTTCTACCGAACTGCTATGGTTACAATACATAGAGGCAGTGCCTGGTGGCTATTTGAATTTGGCAATACAAAACACCTTCTGTCCAGTCAGAGACTGAATGAATGACTTCTCACATTGATAATTTGGGCCTTGAACAATGACATGAAATGAAAGATTGCATTATAACTTGTATTTTGTAGCCGAAGTGACCATGAAAAATGAACCCTTTCAAATGGTGTTTTTATTCAAAAACTTGACTGCATAGACTGATTCCTACATTTATTTTAAATAGAAATGAAAAAAAAATAATGTCTCATTATACAAGAAGGAATTCCTACTGATTTTATTTCTCAAACAAATGATTATGGAAGTGTCACATATATACACAGGCGATTCATATTTCAACACTTCAGAGCTGTACCGAGGCTTGAAAATCTGGCTGTTAGCTTATTCGTAGCATAGATTCATGAAGAGACTGGAAGTAATTATAAGCAGATAACAGTATCTTTCTTTCTATCTGTAGGTGTCCAGTCTGGCAAAAAATCAGGGATACCTGCTCCCCGAGAAATTCCCCAGACCATCTCCAGAGAGCGTACCTCTCTACGGGACCAGCTGAAGACCTCTAGTGCCAAGAAGATGATCCCCAGTGCCAGCACCTCCAGCCTGTCCACCCTAGCGAAGCACTCCCGCAGTTCTGTCAAGACAAAGACAGAGACAGAGAATGCAGACAAGACTCTCCTGGAATGCCAGGTTAAGGAGTTGCTTGCTGAGGCCAAGGCCAAGGAATTTGAGATCAGCAAGTTGCGAATGGAGCTACAGCGATGCAAAGGCAAAGGCTCACCGGAAGAAGCTGGCACACCAGATGGGGCCTCAGATGGGGAGCGAACTCAGCCGAATTCCCCAGACGTCCAAACGTTAGTTGGGGAGCTGAGGGAGAAGAATGGACGCTTCCAGAGGGAGCTGGCTGCTTTACGGGAGGAGAATCAAGCCTTGAAAGAAAAACTAATCTCCTTAGAGATCTCTCCAGTGTCCAGTGGTAACACAACCGCAACTTCTACATCACTAACCAGTCCAGCTACAGCTTCAACGTCACTAGCCAGTCTAGCCAAACCTTCTGTCAATGGGGTTCTACCAGAGAGTACCAGCACTGAAATGGGTACAGGTGGGCCACTGAACGGCAGTCCAATCAAGACCTCTTTATCGTCGGGTAGTGACCTCACCAAAGGTTCTCCATCACCTTCGCCAGATTCCTCAGAGTTCGAGAAGATTCCGTCTCGCTCAGATTCTGTCAGCAGCAGCACCAAGGGCGTTGCTCCAGGGACCATGGAAAAAGATTTATCAGTGGAGTGCTTAACGGAGCGCATCCAAAAGATGGAGGAGAGCCACCACAGCACAGCGGAGGAGCTCCAGGCTACTCTTCAGGAATTGGCCGACCAGCAGCAGGTTGTGCAGGAGCTGACGGTCGAGAACGAGCGGCTGGCTGAGGAGAAAGGTCTCCTTCAAACCTCATTACAGCAGCAAAGGGAGCGTGTGGAGCTTCTTGCCCAAAAGAACGAGGCCCTTCTCCAGAGGCTGAGAGAGCAAGCCCAGAGTCAAGAAGCTGATGCCACACGCCTCTCCAGGGTGGCAGAGCTAGAGCAGCGTCTCGCTGAGCAGGTGGAGAATTCATGTTTTGAAAGGGAGAAGCTTGTGGACATTCAACAGCAGCTGACGGGCAGCTTGAGAGCTTTGGAGAAAGAGCACCAGGACGCCCAGGCAACTGCAAGAGGTTTGAAAGAAGAAGTAGAGCTCCTTCAGCAGCAGCTGGAGAGGGAGAATAAAGCCGGACTGGTGGCAGCAAGGCTGGCAGAGGAAGAGCGTCAGGCTGCAGAGGCTGTGAAGGCAGAAAATGAGCGCTTGAGGGGCCAGGTGGAGACAGAGAGGCAGAAGGTGATGGAGCTCAAGGCGGTGCAAAGTGCGAGCGACAGCACGGAGCTGCAGGCCTTGCTGAAAGCAGCTCATGCCGACAGAGACAAGCTGGAGGTGACCTGTTCCGAGCTAAGGCAGGAACTACTGCAGGCTCACAATGAAATGGAGCGTGTTCAGGGCATGTATAACAAGGTAGATATCTTTACTTTGTAATTCAATAGTTTAGTAAAAAAAAATTACGTTCACACAGACGTAGTCACTCACAATCATCAGACGTGAAGGCGTTGTAACAAATTAGCATTGGAATTGGCATAAGGAAGGTAAAAAGAATGGAAACTGTTGCTTTAATATCTTAACCATTGCTACTATTATGTTAGAGACCCACTCCAAGTCTTGCTGAACTCCTTAATCCACTTATTCCCATTCACATGGGAATAAAATTAAAGAATGCGATGGAGAGATTGTATTGATACAGTTGTACTGAAATGTTTTTTCCTCAGTCACTTTTATAGCCTCTATCCAGGAACTCTTTAGTAAAACAAGATGTTCTGTTCCTCTGTGTTAGCATTTTGCTTAACTAGCAAACCCTTATGGGAGGATGTGCCTCGTTTTGTGCCAGTCACTCCCTCTGTGCAGGAAATCTTCTGTACTGGAAATGATCCACGGAAAAAGTAGACTATACTGTAGCAAAACACTACACTGAGGAATCTGGAGCCCAAAATGTAAATCAAACAAAGGTCATTAGTGTTGGCCTTAATGTACTTGGAAGCGTTTTAAAGCTGGAAAAGAACTGGCTACTGCCAGAAGGCACTTTTGTTACTGTACCTCTTTTCTCTTTACACTAAATAGACTTCCCCTGTCACCAACAGATATTTTCAGACTCTTAAGTAGGGGTGGGACATGTACTTGGGATAAAGTGTATATTGTTGTTCCATGATACGGATTTTCCCATGTCAGTGATAGCATGATTGCGGTTTTTGTAGCTGTGTAGCTTAATGCAGCAACCTTTTTAAGGTATATTTGCAAATAATTGTGAAGTATTTCTCACTGAGTGTTGTTTTACGATGTTAATGAGGAACTTTCCATTATTTCATAACTTTGATGGGCTTATTCAAGTTACTATGGTAAAACACTACTACTACTGCTACCACTACTACTACTACTACTACTATTAATAATAATAATAATAATAACAATAAAAATAATAACAACAATAATAATAATAATAATAATCTGGTGACATTTTCATCATGTCATTATGCCATTACTTTTTATGTTTATAAGCTATACACATTTGAGTTCAAATCTACTACCCCTTTAGGGAGACTGAACTGTTGCTCACTTGCCTGCTGCTGCGTTATGATATATCACTTGACTGTCGCTGCATTATGATAAAGACTCATGCACCCGAATTTGGTTTTTGTTTGAGCAGACAAGACGATTTGGGGAAAGGAAAGGAAGGACTGGTAATGAAAAAAAAGAAAAAAGAAAATAGCGAGTTGCACATCTGGCCAAGTTTACAGCCTTTCGTCGCTTTTGTGGTACTTTATTAAGGCCTATTCATCATGATGTAGCTTTATAGGATGCTTATGTATGGACCTTACAGTGGTTTTGCTCCTGGGGACTAGAGTGGTGATAGGTATCATTAGGGTGAGCTTTGGGGCGCGTTACACCACATGGACATGTGTGATGTAACAGGATATGTCATGGCCTTGTTAATGTGGTGAAAGAGCAAAGGTTCAGTCAGATGTTTTTATGGCAAAGAAAGACCAAAAAAAATTATTTCGTATGCCTTTGTCCATTTTAATTACGAAGAAAGTAAAACAGAACGCTCCATGTGAGAAAAGCTAGTAGAAGGTGCCATAGTCCACAAGGGTTACTGCAGTCAAACGCTATGCACATTTGACTCTTTATACACAAACTACTCGAAAATTAGAGAGTATCTCCCATAAATGCACTAAATAAAACTTTGGCCATCGCCTCTTTGGCAGTCACAGATGTTGTTGTGGTTACACAGTTTGAAGTCTGTGTCATACTTAAAAATGCAATACAGAAACAACAGTTAGGAGTCTTGTAGGACATAAAAATCAATGGCACCTTATTGCTGTCCCAGCATATGAACTCAGTACACCCCACCAAAGCAGAATAAACCCTGGCGTTAGCGTGTCCTCTAAACCTCTTCCAGAGAGCCAAAGCCTGGGACTGGATCCTTGTTCTTAGAACTTTTTTAGAGAGTTCTTCGGAGGTCATCCAATACGCTTGTTCATAACCGAGTGCAATCCAAAAGCAGTTTGGGCTAAAAGTTGCGATTGAGTTAAAAGTTATTCACAAATGTTCAGATGGGCGAGGCACACAGTGACTCAGAATCTGATGATGCCATGTCTTTGCCGGGTGGTCCAGCTGTCATGTTACTCATGCCCTGGCCTACACCACGACACTGTGAGGATGAGGTAGCTGCTGTGACATTATCAAACTCAGTGTCATGACTTCACCTTGGTACACATTAGCATGACATGTTGTGCTCTCAAAAATAGGGCTGTTTTCTTAGTAAGGGATTCATTTGCAAATTTTATTGTAATAAGCATTTCAATTCTTCCACCTCTTGCAGTAAGGAACAGAATACATGCGTGGACATGTGCGCATGTACACATTTTTTTACTTTATAGGGTTTTTGGAAAGCTTCGACAAAAAGCTTTACAACGATTTGTAGTTCTTTGTTCCACTTCCCCCATAAAGTGTACTGGAATCTTTTAGGAGCTGTCCATGGTTTGTTAGAGTTAACGCAAGTCCATGTTTTAATTACTTGACTAATTGTCCAAAAAAATCATTAGATTACTGGACTACTAGTGTAACTGATAGTGACAGACATACTCAAATGGTTTGACCATGCTCCTGTAATCACAGGGCCATGAAAGTTTCCACAAAACGAGAGCCACCTTGCTTGTAGGTATTATTACTTATGAGACAATAATAAGAGGGAGGCAGCCTGTACCACAACAGGATGTGTAAGCATTGTTAGTGAATGTGGGACGGGCAGTTATGACGTACTGTGAACAGTTGTGACAACATTTATGTTGACAAAGACGATTAGTACATACGTCTTGACTTGCATGGTTTGTTTTAGGAGTCGTTGTGTGTGTGTGTGTGTGTGTGTGTGTGTGTGTGCGTGTGTGTGTACTTTTGCTCAGTTTTTACATTTCATGACTAAACAAAGATGGCAGTTTGTCCTCAGTCACCTTAGATACATGTTGACAGTTGATAACTGAGTCAATATATGCATCCTTGATGTTGGACATAAATACATTATTTCATAGAAAAGGGCTGTGTTTTTATTATAAGTCAGTGACATTAATAGTGTGTTTAGGTATAAAGTAGTCCAGTTGTACCATTTGTCTGGCTGACAGTCATCAAGATTTGTCCTCTGTTCATCTTTTGAGCGGATTAACACAAACTCCTGTTCCCCAGTGTCACTGCAGTGTTTCACTACAGGCATCATTTTATGCCAGGTTGGTAGACATCGCCCGTCCTGAGTTGTCATGATGCAAGTATTGTGATTTTGTCATGATACAAGTGTAGTGTCACACTGCTCAACACTATGGCAAAAAATTGAAAACACTCCACAGTCAACACACAGTTTTCACCTGTCATACTACTTTGAACTAAGACTCAGTTGATGTATTGGTTGGGATGAGATAAAGAGAAATAATCGAAAATAAGATAAGCAGAAGCTAATTATCATTAAACCAACAAAACCTCTCAGAATGTTGGGAAGCTCAGGTGCTCTGCATTGCAATAGTTATGTTATTAGGGTTCTTGGTGTGCATATGAGTGCAGGCAAATGCGAAATGTGCCATTATGGAACCACCAGATGCACTTAAAGTGCACACGAATTTTCTATTCGATTTACTGAGACTACAGCTTCTCATGCAAAATGCGTGTAGTCCTGCCCATTTACTGCTCACGCATGAGATGCTAAGCTCAAAAGGCTTAGTGAAATAGCCTCCAAGCTTGGGACACGACAGAAAAGTTCAGGGACAGAGGTAGTGCTGGTAATAAACAAAGTCACCATGCCGCTCTCCGTACATTGACATCTGTAATAATAATGGGACCCTGCTTTTTCTAGGCATTACATTTGATTGTTGGTTTGTTTTGGGTAGATCTTTACTCATCCTTACCCCATGTTTTTCGGTGTCGTTTTTTATGGTGTGTGTGTGTGTGTGTGCGTTCAGGCTGAAACAGACAGGAAGCAGGATCAGGACAGACTGGAGAAGCAGGAGCAGGAACACAAAACCAGTCTGCTTGCTCTGGAGGAGAAGAACAGAGATAGAGAGAACCAGATCAAGGACCTGAAGGAGACCATCTTTGAGCTGGAGGACCAGGTGGAGCAGCAGCGGGCGGTCCGACTACACACCAACCAGAGCATCCTGGACCTGGAGAGTACGACCATTACAAAATCAAGTTGAAACACTAGAATTTTGTTTGGCAATTTTTATGATTTGCACTTTTATTTTTACAGTAATATAATAACTTTCTCATCTTCATGTATCAGAAAAACTGAAAATCAGTAGCTTAGTGCGACACTGACACCAGCATTGACAGTATTTTGGCCAGAACTACACCCGCAGCTCCTGAGAAGAGGAAGACACTTATTAAAAATGGACAGCACTATTTCTGTCTAAACTTTGTTGGCTTATGTAACTCGCTGAGCTGTTTTCTCTCAGTCATCTTTAACACACTGGAGCAGCTGCTGGAAACCAGCTTTATGTGGCCACCCAAAGATACACACAGTGGCAGAGGGCTGTTGTGGTTCATAATACAGAGAGATTGGACACGGCGGCCTGGCTGCACTGATATAACTGAGCTGTTTCACTCTAATCTCTCTCACTCTGCTTCTCTCACAACATTCGCCAAGCCACTTGCATCGTTTGCATGCCAAGCCTGTCTCCCTGTCTCAACAAATTAACCCATGTACCTCTTTATTTATCTCGTCAATAGAGATTTTTTTCTATTTGTCTAAGTTTTATATATGTATTATATCTATTTTGCTGCTTTCTGCCTGTTGGGGGGGTATCACATAAAAGCACATCTCGAGGTTTGTTTCTCTCTCTTCATATGAAAAGAGAGATGAATCTCTGCACAGTTAATGCGAATGTAACATTCTCATGTGCAGTTCGATTTGTTTGTTTTTTTTTTTTCAGATCAGATCAAGAGGCTGGAGGAGCACAAGGTTGACCAGGACAAGCAGATGAAAGCCATGAGCAAACAGATGAAGGTAGGATTTTCTATCAGAAAATTCATGGAGTGTTCGTTGCAGGAAAATAACCCTAGGGAGATTTGACGCGAAGTGTCAGGTTTAATCTAGTCAGGATGGAATGACAGCCCAGTCGTCAAAACCTGTGCCATAATTATATCATGGTGCGTTTTGACAGCTGCAGGTATGACTGCAGTTTTCGGGGCTGTTCCTCATTAATCAGAGTAATTATAAGTGACATAACCATGACCAGCTAATTCTGTTTTTTAGGGTGGACACTTTCCCTGGTACGCCAAGCTGGTGACCTGCCCAAGTCTGATTATATTGCTGTGTGTGTGTGTGTGTGTGTGTGTGTGTGTGTGTGTGTGTGTGTGTGTGTGTGTGTGTGTGTGTGTGTGTGTGCGTTCAGGAAGAGACAGAGGAGTGGCGGCGTTTCCAGGCAGACCTACAGACGGCGGTGGTTGTTGCGAATGATATAAAGGTGGAGGCTCAGCAGGAGGTGCGCACGTTGCGGAGGAGGCTGCAGGAAGAGCAGGAGCGCTCTACCAGACTAGCCTCAGAGCTGGAGCAGATTCAGGGGGCCAGGTACAGTACCACTGACAAACAGCAAGGGGGCCTTACTCAGCGCACTCAGACCTCCAGATCTCCTGTGTCAAGCCACATCTCTGTTTTGCCAAGTCCCAAAGTCCACAAATTCTACAAAAAATCGAATATTTTTCACTATATCTTAGATCAGCCACATCAATCATCTGTACTATCTGATGTTTGCTTCTATAGTCTGCAGACTATACAGCCTTGATACTACAGCTGTTGGTTTAGGCAAACTAGAGAAGCCAGGCTGTCGGAACTAAATCCTGGGAGGGATCCAAATTACCCACCTGTGCTAACAAGTAATCAAGCGATTAGTCCTCAAGTTAGGACCACAAAAACTGCATTCATGCACACTTATCTCAAATCCAGTTGCAAAAGATTAATCACAGGTGTTTAATCTTTTTCAACCTCGTTCATACACACTCATTTCAAATCCAGTTGCAAAAGATTAAACACCTGTGATTAAGGTTTGTTGATTTTTATATATTTATTATTTTTATTTTTTTTTTGCTGACATATTCAGAAAAGAAGAAAACATTAAAGATTACACAGTCCAGTTTCTGAGCAACTGAGCAACTCGCTGGTATTTGTGCATGAACTGTACTGAAGTGTTTTCACTGTAGGGGATGTGTATTTATTTTTACTTCGAAAATCGACAAAATGTCATTTAAAGGCTTGAAATATGGCCTTTAGCCCTGTATGACATGCTGCTCTTAAAACACAGTCTTGTCCCTTAATAGAAAACAGCGGGAGCAGCATCTTGACACCTGAATAATGTCTGTACTTTTGTCCATTCACACGTACCTGCCTTATTTCCAGATGTAGCTAAACTGCTACAAAAAAATCTGCTACTTAGTAAAGACTACATATTAGTCTTAATGTTTATTATTCTTGAGCAGAATAATTGCGCTATAACTCTGAAACAGAACATTCGAGATAAGGAATGTGTTTTGCTTTTCTTTTTTTTTTTTAACTTAGTGTAAGCACGTAATTGGGATTACTTGGATCTTAAGAATTAGAAAAGTTCTAAGACTGAACTTTGGAGGTGTTCACAAGAAGCACAGAAAAATGCCCCTAAAAACTGAAAGCAAATGTCCTGAAAAGAACAGAAGCTATTATAAAAGCAGAGGGTAGACATGCTAAAAACTGAAAAAAGTTGGATGTTATATTCAGTAATTGAGACTTTTGAGTAATTTTCTGTTAGATATAGGTAGATAAACACATCTGCTTTTTTTTATGCTAAAAAGAATTTGTACTCAGTGGCCATTGACTGGTCCTTAAATAAAAGAAACTGTGGTCTCTGATAATTGAACAATACTATCTTGGGATTTCTCCCTCATGTACAGTGCCATGGGGGAAACTTCACCAGTTGTGACCTGAATAGCGCTATGCTACTTGGGAAAGGATGCATTCAATGTGTGTTTAGTGTGTTCTGCGCATTTAAGAAAAAGGACACACTTGCACCCCTAGTACTCAGAAGTGTGGACTTTGGGACAGGCTGCTTAATTCTCACCTTTTTCCTGGAAAGCACGCAGCCATAGCTGTAATCTGTTCCGACTGAGTTTGGGAAAGGCCCCTCTTATCTGAACAGTGAACATCTCAAGTCTCATAGTCATGATGATATTTAATTACCTGGCTTTATGTATATGGGAGTCTACTCAAATGCAGTCATGGTTATTTTAGGCTTTTAGGTTCCAGGACTTCTGGGAAACACAGCTGATCCATTGCCAAAATCATCAAAATGCCAATTACTCCCCACAATACCCTTTGCTTATTTTTGTCTTCTGCTCTCTATGGTACTGTCTTAATCTGTAGTTGCTATTCTATCCTTTCTTCTCACACGTCTGCACTTTACTCCAGTTTGATGCTTCTTGGGCTGTGGACCCTTACTTCAAACACACTTGCATGCTAAAGCGTCCAAGTGGCCAAACACCCATATACAGCTTTGACTTTCGCCCAGCTGATAATGCAGTAGCCTGTAGCAGGTACAAAGTAACACAAAGTGAATGTAGAACAATAAATGGAATGAACAGAACTGCGCTGTGCAATGCTACATTAAATAGTGTGATGCTGTATTGTTATCTGTACATATCTGGACAGTTTGTATCCCATAAGCACAGTGCAGGAATTGTTCTCTGTGAACGGCCTAGTTCTGAACTAATCTTCAGTTTTAGTCGCAGCTGAAACATGTGGTGGGTGAAATATATGGGGTATGCAGTCAGGAGCCCGAGAACACAGTATGAATTTTAGGTATCTTTAGTAGTTCAACTCATCAATTTTGCCAAATAGCCCACTGGCTGTTTAAAATGCACGATCATAGGCCTGTCACAATCTCGAAATTGTAACTGACAGATAATTGCCATATAAATGATAGAGATTAAAATGTAATTGTCCTTTTTGATCATTATTATAATAGTGCAATACTAAAGTGTAAAGCCTGAGTGTCTCCTCAAATCATGAATGGCTTTGGAGAAAAGCGTCTGCCAAATTAATGTAGTGTAATGTATAAATTTTACTTCCTAGCTATCTATATTTAGTAACTCCCAGCGGACAACAGACAAACTTGGATAAATCAACAGCACTCGCCGCTGCCCTCTAAAGGTGAAATAGCACCAGCCAGAAGTAAGAGTTTTTGTTGATTTTGCAAGACGTTTCACATTCTGTTGAGAATAACGTGTGGTGAAAATAATTGGAGCCCACTCACGTTACTCTGGTCAGTGATAATAACTGCAATAATAACTGTGACAGCCCTAAGGTGGTCTAAGACTAGGCTTAATGCCTGTGTAGGAGATAGTCTTAGGGATTGGCTGTTTCTGTACTGTAAAGTGTACTGTGCCCTGGTGTAGTGTGCTGTTTAGGCTGTTGGCTGTTCTCTCCGTGTGTCAGTCTTCCTGCATGAACTTGCTTAGCAGTAGCTTTTCAGTCGTTTCTCACTCCCCACTCCACTCCGCTCTTTGACGTCCGGTAGCTTTCCTGTAGGAATGGAGGCAGTCATTTACTGAGTACTGATCTAAGGATTGATTAATCATTTTTTCCAGGGTTGGGCCAGATGAGTATGCCAGATCAGTATTTGATAAATGCATGTTTGATTTTAAGATTCAAGTGAAAAAAACAGTTTCCCTCTTACCCTAAATGCAGTCGATCAGTAAGACATACTTGGTGTCTGAAATTTCTGAGCTACAAGGCTAATGTAGGTAACTCTCAGTTAGCATCTGCAAAACTACATGACTCATCACACTCATTGCTTATGTGGCTTCTGAAATTGGAAGATATACTTCTGTCTATAAACATGAATCAAAGCACGGGGAAAGTCAGTCTTCTGTTGCTGTAGACATGCTTTTGTTTTTTTCTGTAGATAGCAGTAAGTCATGTAGTGTCAGAAACCGGTGCATTAGCCTCGTAGCTGCAGTGCAAAACTAAGGAAGCAAATCTCAGACACCAAACACCTGAGGGGGAAAACTGCATAAATTTGATTTTTTTTAACTACTGTATAAAGTCACACCAATGTTATCTGATAATACGTGATAAGAATATCATTTAAAAAGTCAATACTGAACAGCTGCCAGTCATACATTTTGTACGTAGTACCTTTGTGTTGCCAGATCATTAAGGATCTGCACACACCTGCATTTTATTCTCCCTACTGTGCACAAACGGACTAGCCGGCGTATCCCCCTTTCCTAAGATGCTCCCTGAGGTCGCTCTCTAAAGGATTTTCCTCAGACGCGGCCACCTTTTTGTAACAGCCAGGTGAGTGTACCGCTAGCACCAGCCGAGCTATCACACAGAATGAGTAATGAATGGATGGATCTAGCAGAGTGGAAGAATTACTGTGTTTAAAGGAATACTTCAGAGGTTCTCATCCTGATCTCCTAATGCTGTATCTGTAGTGCTTGGTCAGTTGCCACTTACTTAGAACAGAACAAAAAAAAAAACACTGAATAGAAACTCTCTTACAATAGAAGCCAGTGGGCAGTGGCTGCAGCTCTTCTCATTGGCTTCTGTTTTAAGTGTTTCATTTGTTTCTCAGTGCTTTTCTGGGAGATGATGTTGAAAAATGCTGAGGTATTCCTTTAAGAGCTTGTGTGACTTTTGATCCCCCCCCCAACCCAAAACTGCTTCTGCTTGGGATGATCCTAACATTTGATTGGCTTTGCTTTTTGTCATTTACTTTTACGGGCCTTGTTCTGCTCTGCCTTGTCCGGCATGGTTTTTCTTTTCCTCTTCCAAATAGCTCTGGCATATGGCGCCACCTGCTGTCTAATCACTGCCCCTTTCTGGTACCAAGTCCTTATGTCTCAAGCTTTTCTAAAAAAGCTTGAAACCTGTAAATACAGCCTCTTTTTTTTTGACATGACCTGTGCTGTAGACAGGATTTTCTTTAACCAATTGAAGGTTTGAGCGTTCTGTTTCTAAAAAATTGCCAACTTTGTCTGTGCATTTCAGACATGCATGACGGAGAAATGAGCGTTTGCTGTGTTAATGAAATGCTTTTCATGAGTGAAGCGGTGATGTGGCCCTCCTTAATGATTTAAAGTGTGCTGTCATTTGAGCAGCGTTATACATGTGGTCATGCACGTTCATTTGGACACGTTTGTCTCCTTTTGTTTCAGAATCACTGCTGGAGCCGCATTCGAAAGCAGCAAGACTGCGGTGGAGGGGCGATAGAGAATATAAATCTGTTACACCAAATACCAAAAGGCAGTATTGCAACACAGATATAAGTGTATAAGTATTACTGGTGGAAAAAAAAAATGTTAACATCTTCATTCACATATATACGTAACTGCATATAGAATTTCTTGTTCAAAACGTCATTATAGCCTATTTATTTTTTATAGAGAGCGAAAGCTGGATTTTACACACTTATGTGAAAATATCCGCTCAAATTTCTTTTCAAGTGTGTAATGTATTTATGTACCGTTTCTTAACCTAATCTCCATCTGCCGCATCTGTAGCGTGCGGTCGATTTTCACAGGCAGTGATTTGTTGACTCGAAACTCAGTTCCAACCGAAGCCAATGGGCCTCTTTTGTAAGCCCAGGGAAACAGACTGGGAAGTTAGTGTCTATGGCAATTGACTACACAATAAAAGTGTGGCAGATAGAAATTAAGTGTAAAAAAAATAAATCTGGAGTAAAAATGCATTCCTTTAATAGTGGATGGTAAATAACTCATGCACTTCTGTGATTTCTTAGTCTGGCTTTGACTTGAGTAGAACTGTAAAATTGTGACATGTTCAACACGTCTTAAATATGATGAGAATGGAAATGAAAGAGAAAAATGAACAAGCATATGATGTGTCTGTTACGCTGGCCTGTTTCGCCTGAGGAACACTGTTTCTTTTTTCTTTTTCTTCCAAAGTTTAACTGATGCTATAGTAATGTACTGCCTTAAAAAAAAAAAAAGGCAACTTTTCTGGATAGCAAACTGTTCCCCAAACCAGCACTTTCTGAGTTTGTTTTAATGGTTTGTCACGAGCAGTTAAACCGGCTTGACAGCTTGATGTAATAACTGAGTTAATTTAATAAGACCGGGGTACTATAAATATTACAACCCGAAAGGTCCTACAGTTTGGTTTAGTGTGTGGTTTCATGCACTGTACTGTTTTTGTTCTTTCTAAATGTTTACATCAACAAGGATGTGCCTTGTGATCATTGATTTATGGTTTGTTTTTTTTTTCCTTTTAAAGGTCTGAAAATACAATCTGAAGTTCCTTAACATAGAAACACCATCAGGCAATGTGCTGTTAAGTGAGAGGCACCACTAGATGGCACAAAAATAATAATATTACAGGGGTCTATATCATGTCATGCTGCAAACTCAAAGTTGATGCCGCCCGGCGTCTGCTATCGAGGCCTAAAGTGGTGTTTTTTTAAGTCTGAAAAAGTCCTTCATCTGTTAAAACAGCGAGTGCTTTTCATCCTATGTTGAAACTTCAGAAATAGGAGGCTATGGATTTGACACACTCAGATCTGTGATAGCGTTCCCTCTCGAGACCCCTTGCTGACTGTGTGAGAACACTCAGTGGCCTGCTTTACTTTTAAATGACATTTCAAACTTTTCTCAAACATGAATGTCAAAGTCGTTTTCGCTGTCGATGTGAAACCTTGTCCTCACGTTGATTTTTGAACAGTAACACACAAGAGCCTTTCAGAGATCCTCAGTCGGATACTTTACTGCCATTTTGCGAATCTCAGGTTTCAATCAGCCATGCACTGCATGCTCAAGAGCACACAGCACTCCGTTCTGATTTGGCTGGCACATGCTGGTCTGAAAACTTCAGGAGACGACGTTGCCGGAAATATGATTACGTGACCGCTCAGGTCGAAAACAAGCCATGCACTTAGAGATTCGGTGAATGTGCAAAGCTTTAATTTATTTGCTCCTTACTGTCCGTACCTATGACAACATGGGCATCCATGACCAAAATGCTGTCTGTTTCCGATCACATGTGGTTCTTAATGTATGATTGATGATTCACCTTTTTATCTTGACTTGTTATCTTGAGGTCAATAAATCTGGATTCCGTCATGGTTTTGCATGTCCGTGTGTGTTTCTTTAAGGCTGCTTCCTCTGGGGATTGCCTGTCGTTTTTCCCATGTTTCGGCGTGTCCTTTTACGAGAAGCCAAACGTGATGCAAATGGCTTGGGACCTTTAAAGATGTGGATGTTTATAAAGTGTTAAACTGTTTGTTGATTATGCTGATAAGTTGTGGGTGAGCTGGGAATAATATTTGATGTCAAATGTATCCTGGATGTTGGGTGGAATTATAAAACTAGCAGCACTGCAAGCTCAGTCATGAGCACACCTCAGAAAAAGGGATGCATTCGAGCACCATAGTTACTTCAAATGATTCAGAGTGAGACAAAACACTGCAAGAACATTCCAAATCCTGCGTGCCAGAGTTATATTTTTGTGAAGGCAAGGCAACTGTATGATACTATTTAAACTTTGCTGTAGGATACACTGTAATGTACAGCTTAAACTGCAGAAAAATGTATTTTGATTTTATTCTGCATTAGATGGATGCGTTGGCTTAATAGTTTTGTGAAGTCAATTTACAATTGACCTGTCCATTCTCTGCCCAGAAATGCATTCTTTGATAGCATTGTATATGTATGCTACTAAACTGGACACTGGATGTATATGTATATGAAATACATTGGGCATAGTCCAACATAGTCCAAGCACAAACTTTCACATACACATTCACTTCTCATTAGGTTGAATGCACAAGAGCGTGAACAGATCAGTGGAAACTAATGATCGAACTAAGATCTTGGCCAGGGAT
Source organism: Alestes dentex (assembly GCA_037576975.1). NCBI lineage: Eukaryota > Metazoa > Chordata > Actinopteri > Characiformes > Alestidae > Alestes > Alestes dentex. The sequence goes on from JBBIGA010000083.1 coordinate 13,344,757, forward strand.
TTCCAACCTTCAAAGCACACAAATTAGTACAAAAGCTTCCGTGGCCCATGAGCAGATTGCTTAAATAGCAAACGAATATACCCAATAGTCATTATAGCCACTGCATTATCACTTGACTGTATAATTCCAATATGTTTCTGTTTCTATCCATTTATCCATGATCGATAGACTTGGGAAACAGTTTACTTTGATTTGCACTGAAAATATGAACAAAACTAGCTAGCTGGGGTCATTTTTGCCAGACCAATCAACCTAACTAGGTTTTATTTTTACATACATCTATGTATTATATATTGTCTTGCAATAAAAAAATGTATTTTA
>JBBIGA010000083.1:13345177-13366052 GCA_037576975.1 Alestes dentex
AGTCTAGAGCCCCCTAGCAGTACCATCATGTCCCACTGTCTAGGTCAAACTGGATAGAATACTTATCCCAATAATGTATTTTTATGAATTTACAGATTTACAGTTGTGCCACGATACTCTAGTAACATGGTCTGGGCCACACTGGGTCAGATGGAGTGTAAGGTTGCATCGTTTGACCTATCTGACCTATCATCTGTAAGTTTTATAAGTACAAAATGTGACGAATGCTTCGCGCTGCTTTGCTCTATATCAGTGTGTGTGATTGACAGGTCACGGGTGGAGGAAGGAACTCTCTCGGATTCTGAAAACGGCCCTCACTGGTGTGGCATCTCAGTGACCCAGAACGTGTCCGGCAGCCTGCTGACCAGTGGCAGTGGGAGTGGAAGCAGCGCACCCTCGGAACCTGGAGCGACAGTAAAATCCCTCATTAAATCCTTCGACACGGCTGTTAAAAGTGAGGACCCTCCACCCCAAGTGGTTTTTTTTTTTCTTTTTTAACTTCCTCTCTTCCCCTAACCTTCTGATGCTCATCAACTTCTATATGCTCGTTTAAAACACCCTTATTGTGTGCAGTAACATATACAGTATGGATATACGTCTCATAAACCACTGACCTAAAGGGTATTTCTAGATTTATTTTATAGATTGGGTTTCTGTAATTCTCTCTTATCAGTAATTCCTTCCCCAGTAATTCCATGTTTCAAAATGAGGCATTCCAAATATTAATCAAATTCTTTCTGGCTATCGATGACCTCTTTATTCAGTGTTATTCTACTTTATCAGTTTTTAATGGAATCATTTACAGCTCTGTTCTATTTAATGGAATCATTTACAAGTTTGTTCATTAGCTGGTGGGACCTACAATGGTTTCTTTTATTTTCTGCGACTAGTTTGATGTTACTGAACTGAACAGATCCGAATAATAGTATATCATTTTCACATTTACAGCACTGTGCAAAAGCCCCATTCCATCTGTAAAAATTAAGCCATTTCCCACATTTATTTAAGCATTCATTTGCTTGTAAATACACAAATATTAGAGTAAATACAAAACAAAATTCTAACTCAGCCAGGTGTGCAGCTGGTGGTGTTTGATGAATGTAAAAAAGTCCCGCAATGTTTCACTGTGCATACTGTATCATTTTCAATCGATTTACTGTTGGAGATATCAACAATGACATTTGATCATTGTGATACATTTTATCATGATCCCCATTACAGAGCATATCACTGCTGTCATAAGTACATTTAGAAAACTGACCAACTGCTTGTTTCATTAAAATTAGAACATGAAAAGTCATTTTATTGGATTTTATGTAGTACAGTAGTGATGTGTTGAATGTACCATTGAATATGTCATTGCACTCAGAGTAACTCTACCAGTGCATCTTGTATGTCAAAATATTGTGTATTATGTTACATTCTTGCATATTTCCCACCACAATTTTGTTATATACACTGTAAAAGTACTAAAAGTCTATTACATCAGTTGTAACTTACGGACTTGCAGACTTGTAGGCCCTTGTCAATATCCGATATTTTTCATGTACTCATCCACCAATGCTGCAGCCAATTTTGAAAATGTAGAAATCTGGACAGCATACTTGTATTAGAGAAAAATATTTATTTCAATAAGCACCAAATGAGCAAATAATAATAAAAAAAAATCAGCATCACCTAAACATTCTGCTTTTCCAGGGTGCTAGAGCTGCACCATTTAATATCGGTTTGAAATATCGGTCAAATCTGAAAATCGGAAAAGTTTTTCAAGCAAATATCTGCTGCTCCTGACTTCGATACCATTGTGGATCTCCAAATCATATTTAACTGATGTGCAGTTGAGGCACATGTTTAAATCCAGTCCATCGCATCCCTTTTTGAGTACATACAGTTTCACATTATTATTGTTACTGTTGAAAAGGAACATTAGAATATACATTATAAGCAAAAGCACACTCAGTGCATGGCTAAATGCTGGAAAAGACTTTTGCACAGTACCCTATATCTCTCTGTGAAAATATTTCGACAATATTGGCGCCGCTGTATCAGTGAGGAACAGCTGCTAGCTGCAGTCGCTTTCCAAACATCGCTATCGTCTCAGACTCCATCTATCAGGGCGGTAGTGCAAGGGTCAGGACAGGCTGGTCTGATAACTGTGACCAGATGGCTTTCAAAAGCTCAGCCCGTTTCTGAGCAAAACTTGTATGGGACGTCAGAAGGGAGATATGAGAACTCGCCCCATTAATTTTCAGAAAGACCAGAGGCAGGCCAGAGAGCTTTTATTTCATGCTCTTATAATAACAAAGATGAAGAGAGCCATTATTAATGCCTGGGACACTTCATCTTGCACAGATGCAATCACAACGCTTTTACAATGGCCTCACGAAACACGGCCCGTTGGACTGTCTGACCTTAGACACTCAATTCATCTGCTAATCAGACAGTAATGAAAGGGCTGTAAAATTGCCTATATTAAATGAGTAATCCTACATAAAAGCAACGGACTACACTGGACTACATTTCAACCTTAAAACAATTTAAAGCTGACCCTTGGACACATGCACTCCATCTCTGAGAGGCCTTTTTTTTCCCATTTTAATGGAAAAAATTGAGCCAATTATTATGTTTGTTTTTTTTTTTTTTAGACGGACCTGGCAGCACAGTGCAGATGCATTCATCTCCCAGAAGCCCCCTAAGTGGAATACCTGTCCGCACCGCTCCTGCCGCTGCTGTCTCACCCATACAGGTACTTCAGATCCCACAATACGTGAGAACTGCTGAATAATAGCAACGACAACAACAGCAACCGTAATGGCTCAGTTTATGTAACCGTTTTTGTCATGCTTGATGTTTTCACTGTTGGTCAACCCCTGACCACAAAGACTGTTGGCTGGGATATTTTTGGCTGGTGGACCACTTTCAATCCAGCAATGACGCTGACATGTAAACACTGACCAGTGGGGGTGGAGGTAGCACACTCTGAAACCTCGAGAGATTGTTCAAATCCTCCGTGAGTCCTTACGTACACTGATACACTCATACTAACATCACACACCCTACCATACCACTGACATGTCAGTGTAACTGCTGTGCTGATAATGGACCGCCACAGTGTGTTCTTCATGGCTAGTCATTTCAACAGTCATTGCAAAATGGGACATGTCATTTATATTGCCAGCAACATGCCCCAGATTACCCTCATACGCATGTTGTGGAATTCATGCAGTCTATAAAAAGAAAACATTATTCATGAGCCGTTGGTTGTCCTCTGAAAGAAGTCACTTGGTCACAGAATGAGTTCAGCGCGTCAGCTCAGTGTCAAGGTCTTCCGGGATGGAACTAGTTCATATATAGGATATATATGTTAAACCATGAGAAAAGGTTTGAGGTGTAAATCCAGTCATTTATGTAACTGTCATGCAGCAGTGTGTTGCACAGATAAGCTCAGTGTTGCTATCTAGTTTTACTTCTAGTCAGAGTGGACTAAAAATTCAGAACTTCTTAAATAGAAATTTCTTTAAGGACCATGTTCATTTACAGTGGATCTTTTGAAATATGGTGGTGTACCGCCGCACAGGAGACATGAAGCTTAGAAGCCTGCTTCCACTCTCCCATTTTATTACAGAAAACAGTAGAGCTCACCATTCTGGATGTTTGCAGACGTAAGCAATCAGCCTCTTAAAGCCCAAATAATGGAAATCAGAACTGTAGAACTTCTTGAATACAGTGTGAAAAAGTAACACTTCGTGACGATACTGCCGTCTATGTGATGAAACTACTGTAATGGCACCACATACACATGACAACACAGTCAGCTTTGAAAAGTGTACTTCCCGTCCTGAGCGTAAATCTCTGGGAAAGGTTGTACATAGAATATTTAGCTAACAAACTGGCAACATAATGTTTTCTGCTCAGTCAAGCTGTATTGTGACTTTATTGTGACACTGTGCTTTTATCACAGAGGCATTCAGGGATCAAGCCACTTTCTAAAACCTTGGAAAGAAGAATCAACCTTGGAGATTTCTCACATCCAGGTACTCATTTAAAGAGACCAACACAACTCGTCCTTTACTGAGTGAGCTGTCACTACAAACTATATCATAACGTTGTTCAGCACCATCATCTGAGGTGACAGTACTGTCACATTTAAAAATGCTATCGAAACTGTGAGTACAAAAGACCTTTTTTGTAATTTTAAGATACTCCCCAGTGTGTATCCTTCAGATTTTCACATGCATAATAAAGGGGCAGCTGGTGGCCTAGGGGTTAGTGTGTTGCCCCTGCAATCAGGGTTCGAATCCCAACACTACTAGTGTCATAACAGGGTACCGTCTCCCTGCTTCACTCAGTGTATGGGTTAAATATAGAGAAAGAATTTAACATTATTCACACTGTGTTCATGCGTGACTATAAGGGGCCACTTTTCTTTACTTAATGTTTTTAAAAAAATCCTCCAAATTGCATCATGACACCCTCAAGAAACACTAAATGTATTCAAAATGTTTGGGCAGTCACACAATAGCCTAGACCCCTGTTAAAGCATCATTCATCACTGAAAACACGAACTAATTCATTCATTTTCTGAGACCCTTATCCTAGGGTTGCAGGGGTCCTGGAGCCTATCCCTGGAGCATATAGGGTGAAAAAACATCCTGGACAGAATCAAAGTAACAGTGGTTGATTACTTTGTTCAGAAAAGCTCGAGTGGAAGTCAAAGAAGTGGATAAATCCATCAGCATTTTGTGCAGTCATAGCATAAGTAATTTTCCCCGAGATCAACAAAGTTTTCTGATTCTGATGTAACTGCGTGTAAATGGAACTAGTTACTCGTACGTCCGCCTCTGACTCCGCCCTTCCGGTCGGGTCTTGTTTGACTGTTTAACATGCGCATCGTGCCACTGGGCAGTAGTAAGTTGTGTGTGGTGGGAGGTCTCCCTGTGAGCTTGACATTTCTTGTGCCCTCAGCAGGAGTCAGCACGCAGTTTGAGACATGACTCACACTCAGCTGTCTCTACTCATGTTAAACGTCTGTGGTGAGACTTTCACAGTAAATCGACTCAGTGCTGAAATCACACCAAAGGTTGACCTTGTATTAAAATAATAAGAAGACAAAACACAGTGGCCCTCGTTTGTTAGACTGGTACAGACTGGAATGACATACAGACTTCTGGTTCATAAAACTGTTGCATCATATCCAAACGAGCGGCGGTTTGAATGCAAATTAGGGCTGGGCAATATCACACGCATATATAAAATCAAAATACTTCCAGAATTAGATGTAATGCCGCAATTGTAATGGTAGAGGATATGTAACGATTGTTTTTCTGATGTCTGATAAAAGAACCAGATTTGCCACATGGAGAAATACTATAAAAATTGCACGTATAAATGATGTTGTTATTTAATACACTTCTCAGTACAGTTCCTTCTAATTTCACACACGTCTTTTGAATTTGGACTTGTAAATATGAACAAAAACACACCTAAGCATGAACGAAGATATAGAACCAACTAAATGGGGAAAGTGAACAGAAGTGTAAAGGTTATAAATAGAAATAAATCAAACTCTACATATAATTTCATCGTTTTTTGATCAGATTTAACTCAACATTGGTAAATAAAGGGTAGTGTGAGTAAAAATCTCAATTGCATCATTTTATGTTGAAATAAATCAGAGCTTGGCATTAGATTGACATTGTTTGACCCATTGTGGTTGGCTACGGGTTGGTTTTAGTGCTGAAATTCTCTGAACCTATTTTGTCCAGAATTTAAAAGTCCACAGAGAGAACTGTGAATGTCCAGGAATGTAGCTGGGCTCTCTCACACTGTCAGCCAATGATTTTTTTTTTAATTTTTTTTTTTTATCAGTTTGTTCTTATTTTCTCTTGCCTGCCCTCTTTGCCTCTCTCTTTTGTAGGTGATGAGCTGAAGCCTTCGTCCCTGATGAGAAAGAGTCCGTCCCTCGAGTCAGTCATCAAGTCTCCAGCAGCACTGAGTAGCAGAACTTCTTCCTTCACCTATAACCGGGCTAACAGCAAGCTCAAGTAAGGCTCATGTGCACTCATGTGTAACGTCACACTCTCACTGTAATGGCCGAGGGCAAATTCCACCAGCTTTCAGAGATGTTCATGTGATACACAGCTGAGAAATGGCATTCTTCAGCAAAAAAGGTCAATAGTGCAATTATGAGAGCTCCTTGTACAAACACACAGACACACACACACACTGTACCAAGGTATTTTATAACACTGCCCATTTTGCCCACTAGGGGCATCACAGTTCACTGGTAGTTCATTGACAGGTTGGGCTGAAAGCATCCTTTTCAGGGAGTGATTATGAAAGTTATCTGTGTTGCATGAAAGCCTAAACTGAGGCTTTCTATGCATTAAGCTGTATACAGAATTGGAGGTCTGTCATGTGAAAAACAGGTAGCCAGTTTGTGTGCTATATTCTTAAAAGATCATTTCATGTTTTTTTGGTAGCCAGAAAAGGCGAGGGCCTTATATGTATGCCCTTCATGCAAAATAACATTTTAGATGACTAAATTAATTAAAACATGGAACTCATCATGAACCATTAGTGACTTAATAAACTCTTATTAGCTATAAAGTAATACAGTCAAATGAAGCAACGAAGATGGCACTACCTAGAACACATAGGCTTCAAATACCAAATTTGAACTGATATGATGGGCCTTTAGGTGGCACATTCATGCTCAGTGATTTGCATAAAAATGATCATAGCACTGTATTTGTTGTTCAGTGTTGCTGTATAAAACGGCAATAATGCTGGTATTAAGAGTTTCTTCATAAAAAAAATGTTCTTTAATGTGCTTTTACAGGTCATGGCGAATTAAGCTTAATGCAAAAGTGAACAACACACACAGAAGTGGGTTATTCCCTAATTCTAAACAAGGAACCAGGCCTTAATAAAGCTCCAGTAGGTTCTTCTTCTTAGCATATCGATGGCGAGTCGGAACGTGGTTGTGACCTTGTAAAGTTTCGGCCCAGATTCTGGCCACATGGACTCCAGTATGTTAACAGAGAGGGACCACAGATTTGCCATAGTGAGTAATTGTACACCAATGTAAGGAACCAATTAGGCACAGGGAGTTCATTAAGTTAAATGTGAGTGAAAGAACAAGGTAGATGTTCCTTATAAAAAGTTTCAACTTCATTGTATTCTGCAGTGGTGCATGGAGACACCACACAAAGGCTAAGGACACCATCTAGTCTGTGTGTGTGTGTGTGTGTGTGTGTGTGTGTGTGTGTGTGGAGTGCGACTTGAGTTCAGTGTCCTTAGTGCCTCTCACTCTTCCCATGAGATTCTACAAACTCATTCTCTCTCTCACACGCACAAACACACATGCTCGCACATTCTAGTGCTTGCCTACATTTTTACTCCCACATAAATAAAGGTGCAGCCATTAGCTTGGTCTGCACTAGGGCTGCACAATTAATCATTAATTTATTAGCTTTATGACTTTTATTAGTTTCTGCAAGAAGCAAATCTTTAAGGACTTCAATGACAGTGCGGATCAGGCGGAACGAGTTGGACTGGCAGGAACACAAGATCAGAATCCCCACAAGTGCTTCCCTGAACTGAACTTGAACCGTGCTCTCCAGCAATCAAAGCTGGGAGTCGTCTTCATAACCTTTCTTCACAAAAATCATTTTAAACAGATTCTGAAGAGCTCACGCATTTCACACCTGGATTTCTAATAAACCGAGAGTCACAGTGGCAGTTCTGGACTGAATTTAACACTTTAAATGAACTTACCTTAGAAGTACAGAACATTTTATAGATATTTATTTTTTGGACAGCAACAATATTCTAAAGATTCACTCATCAGCATGGCACTTTTTAAATCTTTTTTTTTTTTGTGTTTGAATACGTTTTAACTAAGTAAAAAGAACATGCTTCTGTATAAATCATGTGTTTCTGGAGATTTTCTGTAGTTAAGGATGATTGTTGTAGATAGTCATCTTGACTGGAATGTTTGTTTTGAACCGAAACGTTCATTTTAAAGCATTCTGCACCCTCCTAAGGGCTCTTCAGTGGACAAAATGTGATCCATGAACACCCCAAGAACCATCTGAATGCATTAATAGTTATTTGCTTGGTTAAACTGCCTGTTTATTCTCTGCGATGGAAAATCTGTTGCCGCTGGTTCAGAAAAGAACCTCTTCTTGGAACCTCGATTCCATTATTGTAACATGAACTGTCCTTGGCAGTTTTTAGAACCGTTTTTGACGTGTTGTAAGTTTTAAAGCTAAAGCATTGTATCAAGAACAGAAAAGAAAATGTGCCATTGTTCCATCTCTAGCTGTGAGTGTTACGGATCTGGAAACACAGCAATGTATCTTCAGTGTACACATGCTAAGCGGCCTGCTTGTTTTCCTACAAACTCTCATATTTCGTCTCATAAATTCAAATAAACATCCCTTGAGTGCGCATATGTATGCACAAGCGCAGATGCAGTGTGAGTGACCGCATGTGTGTGCGTGTGTGTGTGTGTGTGTGTGTGTGTGTGTGCGTGTTTGTCCCCTGGTGTTAGTGTGGAAAGAACAGACCCTCTGGCTGCTCTGGCGCGGGAGTATGGGGGATCTAAGCGGAACGCTCTACTGAAGTGGTGCCAGAAGAAAACAGAAGGCTATCCGGTAAGGAGCACAGGCCCTGACCTTGCGTCCACTCACATCACCATGATCGCTTTCTTTCTCCCTCTCTCTCTCTCTCTCTCTCTCTCCCTCCCTCTCTCTCTCTCTCTCTCTCTCTCTCCCTGTTATCAATGAGCTACTTTAGTAATCATTTCATCAGAAGAATTCCTCACAGACACGTTCATTAATTGCATAATTAATTCAGAGACTCTGAAGAGTATATTGAAAAACCTTGGCTCTGTTCCCCCTTAATTGATTAAAGGAATACATAATAACCTTATCTCTATGTGCAGCAGCTGCATTGTACAATCAATCACAACATACAATCATTTTGTAAAATCATTTTCTCCTTTAGGTTGTGAGTTAAGAATTAATTAGGGTTAGGATTGTTACAGATTTAGACCAGGATGAGGGTCAGTTGTAGTTTTTTTGGGGTTAAATTTAAGTTAAGGGTTAGGAACAAGTCTGGTCTTTAGGAAAGTAAAGGTGAATTTTACAAATATTGTGTTGACTGTAAATTAAATAAATGCAGTATTTACAAAACATCTACGACGGGCTGTCTAAATGAAGTGCAAGCAACTGTCCTGACGATGTAGGCAAACCAGAAAAATAAACCAGAAAAACATAGTTATTGCAAAGAGGCAGTTTTTACAATAGCTTTTTTTTTTTTTTTTTAACCAAAAGGACAGAATTATCACTTTCTGGGCTGGGATGTTGGTTAGGCTTAAATATAACAGTCGTATACAGTCATATATAGACTACCGGCCTGAAGGTTGGGCCCACCCTTGGATTACAAAAAAAAAATACATTGCTCTTTCAACGTTTTATTATAAGAAAAAATTTGAAATACTCAAAATAAATCCGAGTGGTTTTAAAGTGTAATCTATCAAGCTTCTGTACAAGTTGCATCAAAGTAACCATCATAGCAGCATAGATTTGTGGCATCCTCTCTATTTTTGGAAATAACTTGTGACCAAACCCTCCCAGCACCTTTTCAAGCATGTAAACAGTTCTTTCTTATTTGCTGGATGCTCATTTTGAACTTGTTGCTCCAGCTCGTCCCTGTAGCTCAATGTGAGAAACATCTAGAGACTGGGGAGGCCAAGATTTCATTCTCAAGTTTTCTTTGGACTGGATATAATTTTGGCACAGTTTTGAAGAAGGCTCAGGATCGTTGCTGTTGAAGAATGACATTTTGTCCAGTGATACGTAAATCCGAAGGAATTGTGTGATTTTGGTGAACGTTGTTACAAGTTTTGTTTTTTTTTAATGTTTTTTGTAGGGAAAGTATTGTTTATTTTATTAAACCTCTGAGGCCAAACTATACATATGATCTCACGGCCGTGCAATGTATGCACGCACACGTGTGAGTGTTTGGGCCTGTGGCTGAGCACATGTGCAGTCTGTCAGTGCGTAGGCGTGTGTTAGCGGTAGTTCCCATGTCTCTCTGTGAGCTAATAGCCTCTGCAGGGCCAATTAAGGCCTGAGGGGATTAAGGCCGAGGCCCTGCCACAGTCATATGTATGTGAGAGCTAAAGTGCTTAGCGCCCTGTTAGGCCCCCTGGTAAAAGGAGCAAAAAGGGTAAGAGTCTCTCTTATTCATTCTGCTTCCCCTTGTCATTTTACTTTACATTAGTTATGAAGACAGTGGAATCTTGCTTCACTCTCTGAAGGGCCACTTAGACATATTTAGGGTGTGGGGGTTTTTTTACGTTGTTTGAAGACCCCTGAAAATGCATGTAGTTTTTTTGTCATGTCATGTTTACACAATATTAAAAAAATTATAATAATAATTACATTTACTTTACTCACATATTATTAGAGCTGAGGTTTTCCAGAAAATAACCATATGTGTCTCCTTTTGCATAGATGTTTTTAGTTAGATGAAATGCTTAAAAATGTAAAGGGGTATCAAACTGCCTCAAAGTGCCAGAAAGACCTCGGACCTCAGAGGGTTAAGCAATAGAAAAATCCCATAGACGCCGTTTTCCCCTTACGCCTGTACAGTAATCCCTCAGATAGGTGTCTGGTGTGTGAGGCGTGCTTCTTCAGGGTTGTGCTAGAGCAATGATGCTGATGTAACTATCAACTAATGTAAGAATACACCACCCCAACTAGCATCATCCGGACTGCATGTCTAAATCATCATTAGTCCAAGGTCAGTCATGATCTAAGATGGACTTCTTTATGGTTTCTCTCTGTGTGATTATCCTTGAAAAAGAGCATGTAGTATAGAGACATTAATTTTGTTCAGACATATGTTTATGTCATGGATGATATTCTTTCATTGTCCAAGCAGCTTATGCTTAACCAGGGCTGCAGGGGGTGCTGGAGCCGATCCCTGTTGTCATACAGGATAAGAGGCGGAGAAACGTCCCGGACAGATCACCAGTCAATCGCAGGACAACCAGATTCTTGCACACTCACTCACACACTTACATCTAGAGGCAATTTAGCATCTCCAATTCTAATGTACAGTACTGTGCAAAAGTCTTAGGCACCTGAGAAAATTATGCTTAAAAGCTGTTTACTGCCAGGCACTGGTGTTAAGTTAGTGTTAAAACACTAACATTACAACAAATGCAAACAACATTAATACAGTAAAAGTGTTTCTAGACCTCTTTCCACATGGAAGCCCAGTTTTACCAAACCAGGTATTTGATTAGCTCCATCAAATACCTGGTTTGGCTCTTTTTACTTCAGTAGATTCAAACAGGTGTGTTGCTGATGGAATTGTATTAATTCACCCAATGACTGGAGGCACTGAGCAGAAACCTGGAGCCAAACCTGTGTTCTTCTAACCAGCTCACAAAATATTGATACTTTTTACTGCTTTCTTGTTTGTTTGCATTTATTCTAATATTCAGTTGTTTTTGCTAGCAGAAAGAAGCCCACAGCTGATATAAATGACTTCAAACAATTTGCACAGGTGCCTAAGACTTTTGCACAGTACTGTACATGTTTTCGGACTGTGGGAGAAAACCGGAGAGGCCAGTGGTCATCCACACAGAGCTCCACACAGAAAGGACCCTCGATCGGTTTCAGATAAATAATTTGCTTAATGTTAAATGTTAATTGGTATGCTTTAAGCTCCCATTACATGTTATCTAGACCAGCCTCATACTTCCAGTGGAAAGTAAAAGAAACAAACTTCAGACACCAAACTCGTCTTAGCCGATTGACTACAAGTTTTGTAAGTTAGATTGTTTAAGCAAAGTATTGCTCACTAAATTCATGTTCTTATATGAGCCTTAGTGTAATGCGTTTAGAATGAATGCTAAAAATGACTCCCTTCCTTTGTGAGAAAGAAAGGATGGATGACTGGGTAAAATGCACGTTGGCCAGCAAAATGTTTAGTCATCCTTTGCCCTTTGAGCCGTGGAGATTCTACTCTTTCATGATGCTGAATCACTGCCATTTGGTGGACGCAGATGCCTCCACAAGGCAAATGTTTGATTAACGTCCGCTGATGCTCGAATTCCACGTCGTGCCTTAAACCAACTCTCGTATTTGTCTGACATGATGAGATTTTCCAGGGCAAGGCCTGAATTTATGAAGCATCTTGGACTAGGGTCATGTGCTGATCTAGGATCAGGTTTCTTTTGTGCTTTACAAACCACTGTTGTTATACAGAAACAAAAGTGAACGTTCCTCACCCCTTTCACACACTGTCTGTAACAGTGCTACTGTGATACTGGCATGCACCCTGAGCAAAAAACCCACAATGAAGGTAAATAGCTAGTGCTTACAGTGCCGGAATGCAATAAGCGGCTTATGCCGAGATGTTTTGGAATAATTAGGTGGCTGTTATACACTTGTGCATTTTTTCCATTCGAGTCTTGGTGGGAAATTAAAAGCCTCACTTAAGAGTTGAATTCTTTCTATGCTTTTGCGAAGGATGTCGGTACGACAGTTATTTTTAGCAACAAAATGACACAAACCCCGACATGATTCACAGTTAGTAAGTGCATGCGTTGGTGAGCTGCTTCCTTTGTTTTGCATGAAGCCTTGTCATTTTTGCAAAAACAAAACAGAAAGCACCGAGTCATGTTAACCTTCTTAAGGGGGAGGACTGCACGTGAACAGTGTAACGTTTAAAAGTAACATATAGCAATGAATCTTTGCCAGCTGGTTGATGATATTCTTCCAAATATTTTTGTATTGTTTAATAAAAGATGAGATTTACATGACAAATGACATTCTAAAATAAGCATATTTAAAAAACAAAAATCCTGCACAGGATGATGTTAGCATTAAAATGTATATTTTTATTGTTTTTATGGTAATAAAGAAAACACTGCACTTTTAAATAGGCTCTATACATAGAAAATAGACCATTTTCAGTACAGAATCAGTTCTAAACCCAGAAACCTATATAGGGAAACCCTTCTATATGGACTGTTTAGAATATGGTAATGCATTATACTGTAAATAAAATTTCATGAATCCAGGTGTTGTTGAAGCTGAGATGTTTTGAATCTGAAAGTAGAGAAGAGCTGATTTTGAGAAAAATGTTTTTAAGAAAGGGCCTCTGAATTGTATCTCCCAGTGAGATCTCAGAAAACATAACACCATGCTCTGTTTCAGTGAATGCTGTCATTATTACAAAGGAAATACTCCAAGACATATTGGGATATTCTTGTGTGGTCCTGCAGGAAGTGAGCTTTTTCCATGATACAGATGTTTGTGCTGAGTGTGAACAGAGCTGAGACTTCATAAGAGATGGTAAATTTTGGAAGTTACAGTTAAACACGGATGGAGGTGAACTGACCAAACACAAAGAAACACATTTCTGTTTAGTTCAAGTGTAACGGCAACACAGCCACTATCTACTCAACATCCGCTCCCTCATGAGGAAGGGGTCTCGTATCCAAGATCTCATCACCGACCGTAAGCTTGACTTTCTCTGTTTAACCGAGACTTGGCTACAACCAAATGACTTTTCACAGATGAATGAATCCACTCCACCAGGGTTTGTTTACATCTGTCAGTCACATGACGCCGGCCGGGGTGGAGGTATCGCAATAATTTACCGTGAGAAGTGGAAAGTTTCGCCAGTCTTTTTCCTGCCTTCAACTCATTTGAATGTACTGTATCTCAACTGTCTGGTCCCTCTTCCACCACCATTGCAACTGTTTATCGCCCTCCAAAACCAAATAGCAACTTTTTAAATGACTTTGCTACTCTGCTGACCTACCTCTCCACACTTTCACCAAATATTGTACTGCTGGGAGACTTCAACATCCACATGGACAATTTTATCAACCCTCTGACCAGAGACTTTTCATCCTGCCTTGAAAGCTTTAGTTTTCAGCAACACACCAAAATTCCCACTCACTCCAATGGTCACATCTTGGACTTAATATGTTGCTCTGGTGTCTCCCCTCTTGATTGTACTGCTGACGAACTTCCCATAACTGACCATTTCCTCCTGTCATTTAATCTCTCTCTCTCTCTACTACCAAGCTCCCCGGTTTCATTTCTTTCCGTAACATTAAGGACATTAACTTACATTCTCTCTCCTCTAGCATTGATTCCCTCATATCCATTCATAGTTTCACCACACTTGAAGATCTGGTCAAACACTATAATACTGCCCTCCACCATATTCTCAATTCTGTAGCTCCATTCAAAACCAGATCTGTATCCTTCTCCCGTTCTTCCCCCTGGTATATGCTTGAACTTCGGCTCATGAAAGCCAAAGGCCGGCAACTTGAACGACTCCATAAAAAACTGGACTACATGTACACAAAGATATGTACAAAAACCACATATTACATTACAAGGACTGTATAGCCGAAGCTAAATCCAATTACTACACATGTATAATTAGTTCTAATGTAGATAACATCAACTCACTGTTTTCACTGTTTAAGAACATCATCCAACCCCCAGACTCCCTACCCCCACCTCACCTATACTCATCTGCTTTTTGTAACTCCCTCATGTCATTCTTTGCTGATAAAATCCAGAAGATCCACCAGCACCTTGGTCCACAATCTATCCCTAGACTTCCTCCACCCACTCAATTCTTTTCCTCCTTCTAGCTCCCCACCAAATTTCAGATCTCATTTGTAAACCATTCACTTGTCAGCTAGATCCCCTCCCCACAACTCTTGTTAAAGACTGTCTCGCGTCTCTGGTCCCTCTTATCTCTGCCATCATCCACTCCTCTCTCTCCACTGGAACTGTTCCTGCATCCTTCAAAACCGCGGCAATGACCCCAGTATTGAAAAAAACTGGTGCTGATCCAACCAACTTCAATAATCTGTGTCCCATTTCTAATCTACCCTTCATTACCAACATTCTCAAAAAAATTGTAGCTATCCAACCCCACTCTCATTTGTCTCATAATAACTTGTGTGAACAGTTCCAGTCTGGTTTCCGCCCCCTTCATAGCACAGAAACTGCTTTCATAAAAGTTACCAGTGACCTCCTCATGGCAGCGGATTCCGGTTTACTCACCATCCTCATCCTCCTCGATCTAAATGCGGCCTTTGACACTATTTGTCACACCACTCCCCTCAATAGATTATCCTCCATTGGTATCACACACCCCCCACACACACAGTTTCAAATCTTATCTCTCCTGTCACACTCAGTTGATTCAGCTCAAATCTTTCTCATCTCAGCCTTCCCCCCGTTACTTCTGGTGTGCTCCAGGGATCTGTCCTGGGGCCCCTCCTCTTCACTATTTATCTCCTTCCTCTTGGCAACATCTTCCGCAAAATCAACATCAGTTTCCTCTGCTACGCGGATGACACCCAGCTCTACCTTACCAGTAAACCCACTTCCAACCTCCCACCTTCCTCCCTTACTTGACTGCTTGACAGAAATCAAAACCTTGTCAAGGTTGATTAAACGGAAGTTCTCCTTATTGGTACCAAATCAACATTATCAAAAACTGACAGTATCTGTAGTGATATTGATAATTGCTCCGTTTCCCCCTCTCAGCAGGTTAAGAGTCTGGGTGTCATCCTCGACAGTACTCTTTCTTTTCAGTCTCATATCAATAACATTACCCAGTCTGCATATTTTCATCTTTGTAATATTAATTGCCTCCGTCCCTCGCTTAACCCCTCACACTGCTGCCATCCTCGTTCACAGTCTTGTCACTTCTCGTTTAGATTATTGTAACTCCTTGCTTTTCGGTCTCCCTCACAAAACTCTCCACAAGCTTCAACTGGTTCAGAATTCAGCTGCTCGGTTAAGTTTCGGGTTGAATTCAAAATTAATCTGTTAACCTTCAAGGCCATTCATGGCCTTGCCCCTCCATATCTCTCCGACCTCCTACATGTTGCCACTCCCTCTCGTACCCTCAGATCATCCTCCTCTATCCATTTGACTGTCCCTTCTGCCCGTCTCACCACTACGGGGATCAGAGCTTTCAGCTGCTCTGCTCCCCGGCTCTGGAATTCACTACCACCCGAGCTCAGAAACATCAGTTCACTCTCACTCTTTAAATCCACACTCAAAACCCATCTGTTCAAGCGTGCTTTCTCTCTCTGAATCATTTCCACTGTCTAAATGGTCTAAATTGAATAAGCTTTTTAATCTTGTCTGACATTTCTTTTTAACCAAACCTTTGGTTCCCCCTCTTAGATGTTTTCTATATTTATTACTTAATAATCTTTCTATTTTTTTCATGCCTGCCTCATTTTCTTGTTTCTTTCTTTTCTAACCTGTAGCCCTTAGTGATCTTGTAATTATTATTGTTTTTTTTTTTGTTCTTTTATTATTTTGTTGTGTACAGTGTCCTTGAGTGTTCTGAAAGGTGCTTTTCAAATAAAATGTATTATTATTATTATTATTATTATTTTTAATTATTATTATTATTATTAATTTACAAATGCTTTGACTGAAGAACTCCAGTTAAGTTAACCACTGAGTAGCATATGTGATTTTTTCAGAGTCAGGAAAAAAAAAATACATTTAACAGACAATTACACACAGAGCATCCAAATACTAGATATTATATCAAATTTGAATGTAATTTTCCATTCTTTATTCTATGCACTCTACTGCTACTTTAATTGCAGCCATCTTTCCAGTCTTAAACCCAACCACTTACAGCTCTGTCGTCCCAAAAGGGAAAGAGTTTCTGGAGGAAATATTTTTGAGGAGATAATTCACAGGAAACTAAGTGGAAAACAAGCGTTCCTAAAAGTGGAGTTTAAGAAGTAAAATAGTAAAAAAAATGGCCATTTCTGTCATGCATGAACAAACCACAGCACACTGTGTGAACAGCATGGCATTGTTCTCTGCTTTTAACTCATTTACCCGAGTGAAGCAGCGGGCAGCCAGGAACACAGCGCCCGAGGAGCAGTGTGTGGGGACGGTAGCTTGCTCAAGGGCACCTCAGTGGTGCGAGTAGCAGCCCTGGGATTCAAATCCTCGACCTTCTGATCACAGGGGCTACTCCCTAAACCACCAGGCCACCAGCTGGGGTCGAACTGGTGCCTTTTTTGGCTTTCTTCACTCAACTGTGCATCACCGCTCTCCCATGGAGGTTTTAGAGGGAAAAGAGGGGAAATTGGACTCCCAACAAACTGTGCAAAACCTGCGAGACCAAAAACAGTCCTCATCAGACAAAGAAAGAGAGGAGAAAATCAAGCTCCAATCTTGTTTAAGCTCTGAAAAGTCTATATCTTTTTGCTGTACAAAGACGGCACAACACTGTGGGGCTGAAATGATGTGAAGCTGTCAAAAAGCTATTACTGAGAACAGGGGCAGACAGGCAATCCGTGCGTTCTGGAACAGTCCGGTGCACGGCCGTCGGCCTGACATTCTCGCCCGAGATGCAGACCTCTGCATGATATATTTCCACGAATTTGCTGGAGTTTTCGTCAAAAACAATTATTAGTCTGGTTATAAGAAAAAAGGACTGAATCCAAAACACTTCTATTTCATTTTAAACTCAGGTTAATACATTACCCTTGACGAAAATGTAAATGTAAGCCCGGATCAAATCTCCCACAAATGCCAGCGTGTTTTCTTTGGTATGCGCTGCCGTTTTCTTTGGTATAAGCAGGGTAAATACAGTAATAATTTCATTAATTATTTTAGTAACAAAAATAGAGTAAAATGTACGGGTAATCACCAATTATTTTTACATCAATAGTAACCGACCCGCCGGTTAAAGCAGACACTGGACAGTGACTGAGCTCAACAGCCTCTTTTTATTAAAGTTTTTTTCTGTAACAGTAAACATAATGGCGCATAACTTTTTCCTTCCCGGAGCATATCCAGGAGTGCATTGCCAGGAGACGCATGCAGGGCGTTTGGGCGGCATCTTACGGCTTTTAGATGAATGAAATGAAAACAGGAGAACAGGAAGGCTGCAGCCAATAACTCAAGATTCAAGATTCAAGATTCATCACAGTGAAATGTATCCTGAACCGCTCCCTTGGACTGTGCAAACATTATAAACAATAAGTAGCTTTAACAATATGGAATTCTCTGGAACACGCTAAAGTAGAAATTGCAAAACAATAGATAAATAAAAAACTAAAAAAGAGCCCAGTCTGAGCGGAGCGGTCCGGAGGGCGTCTGGATGTGGTCGCGCCATGCGGTACACTGATTTATATTTAGCTGAATTTATATTTGGATTACTTTTTATGTTACAAAATTAGTAAATTTTTCTTAATAATTTAGAGGCAAAAGGTGTAAAAAACACATATTGCCACGAAAAAAAGCAAAAAAATAAATAAATTGCGGAGAATATTTGCAGGTTCCGCGTCATTCTGGAGATTTCCGCGTAAATCAGTTAGGTTCTCAGAAAAAATCTGCGTGTGACTGAATCCGCGACTCCTGATCCGCGTAAAACCGGGGGGTTACTGTATTCTGTTCAGTTATATGCATAAATAATTTCACGTTACATGATGTGTTTTCTGTCTGATGCTGAAAAAGTAATGCGTTCATGTCCATGTTGATTGGAAATAAATGAGAGGGTTGTATCTGACTGTAATGCATCTGTTTTGACCAAATGGGTACTAGCAGAATTTAATAATTGCTTTTTGATTTACACTAACACAAAATGTGCACATATAAGGAAGGAGATGCTTAGACTGGGGCATGGTTACAGCCACAGGATTCCTCTCGTTTCCATAGACACACACACACAACCTTAATTTGAGGCGAGGAAAAGGTCAGAGCAGTTGTCTATGGCTTTGTCACCAGAATCATCAGTTCTAAGAGAAAAGTATGGGGAGATAAAGCTGCTAATTTCCATCTAATATACAGACACACAACATATTCAGTTACCCATATATTGCACCCATAACCCTATTAAAACATTGGGAGTAGAATGTCATAACCCTTGCCACAAATCAGATCAGGAAAAATTTCCGTCCTGCTAGATCTGCCCTGGTTAAGTGTAAGTGCTATTATTGTGAATGGAAGTGTAACAAGGGTTAATGGTCTGGGGCTGTTTTCGTTCGGCCACTGACCTCACAAATGCTCTGTTGCCTGAACGGGCACAATTTTCCACAAAACACATTCAAAATGACGTGGACAGCCTTCCCAGAAGAGTGGAGACTGCTGTAGACAGGGGTGGTGCTAGTTTTGGGGGTCTCCATATTAATGTCCATGTTTTTGAATGCAGTTTCCAATAAGCTTGTTTAGGTGGGATGGCCAGGTGTCCACATACTTCCTTTGTGTATATTTAAACACTCTAAGCTAGGCACTGTGAGGCATTTTAAGATGTTTGCTTCAAAAATCGATAATATTATATTGTTTTTATATATTTATAGGAATGTCTTGTAAAGTTACCAGCTCCCAAGCTACCAGTTCAAACACAAGGCATTACATACAAAACGGCATTCCTCTTTACCGTTCACATGTATGGTTCTTCTCATAGTATCTACCATACAAGAAATTGGAAAATTCTGTGGTATCAATGTGTTTACAACAAGCATGTGAGTCTTGAGGCTGTTCTGATTGTACTGGATTTTGCACAGACGTGTCTGAAGGACAGGACAGTGTAAAAGAGCGAAGTACTGTCACATATCGTGATCATCAAACCTCTGTAGTAGTGACTGATTCAGTCAACTCTTTGTTGTTGATATTAACAGGCTTTCTGTGGGTGAACTGGGCCATATTCTGTCTTCACTAGAGTAAGTTGGGCATTTAGTCTCCGGTAATACTCAGAATCAACATCCAAACATTAGCATTAAAAGGCAATTTAAGAATATTTACTTAAATGCCACCCACAGTAGCTTGAAATAACACGTGAAAACCTCTTGCAAAGCAAATTAAAAGCTTTCAGCGATGACAGGCTAGGCTGGCACATGCTCCAGCTTTTGAGTCTGGACCTGGTCTTTTAGTAAGCTTAAGTTTAAAAAGTCAAACACGTGTGGCTCTCTTCCCCAGCACAGTCACTACACCCTTTACTGCTCGCCTGTACTGAGATCAAGGTGAGCAGAGGCCGTGTGCATAAATTAGCAGCACCCAGAAAATTAGCTGTTCTTCAGTAACCAAACACTGATTTAAAGTGCTATTTATTTTATACTCTTCACGGTCATCTCTCAAGGAACACAGGGAACTGTACTCAATTGGAACAAATCATTTGTCATCATTTTGTCCGTGTAATTTGTTTAGACTATTGAAAAATCGGTCCCTAACCTTTAAATGGCAGGGTAACTACACAGCATCAGAGACGAATGAGCAAGAAGACACACACACACACACACACACACACACACCCACACACAAACAAACTCATCTGCTTTGAGGGTCTAATCCATGCAAATGGTAATTCACAGGAGTCAAATCACTTTCCCGGTCCTCTGTTCTCTCTCCATGTGGAAGGTAGTAGCAGTGCACGTACGGAAGCAGAAGTCCTAATAACAGCCTGAGATTAAATTTAACATCACTCCATTTATCCCTCATTTCCTTAGGGACGAACCTGAAATGGCTCAAAATGGCCTTATCAGTAAACAATATGAAAATTGATTGGGTCGTCACACACACACACACACACACACACACACACACACACAAACACACAAAACTTGCCCCCACTCGTCTTCAGCCCATTTCAAATGAGGTGTCAGGACGCTGGCTGCTTTATTATCCTCATCTGTCTTGTTTGGGGCCACCATGCCTAGTGCCTGAGGCTTTGCTCTGAGAGAGAAAGAATTTGCATATGTATATATATATATATATATATATATATATATTTATATATATATATTTGTATCTTGGTTGTGTTCCAAGAG
>JBBIGA010000083.1:13366152-13376288 GCA_037576975.1 Alestes dentex
TAATACATTACCCTGAAAGAAAATGTAAAGGTAAACCCGTATCCGTACTGTACAGTTTACACTGAACTCCTGCAGTGGTAGAATGTGAATACCGATGTTACCCCTCTACAGACTGCACTGTTATTCATGCACAGGCGTTTTCTTTGGTATGCGCTGTAGTTTTCTTTGGTATAAGCAGGGTAAATACAGTAATAAAGTCATTCAGTTTACTGTAATAAAAATACAGGGCTTTAAGAAGAACAAAACAAAAAACACAAGAACACTCGAGACGCTCCATGGGGGAAAATCTGGACTGTAACTGCGCCAAAGGGCAGCAGCCAATCAGCAGCAAGGAGAAATAAATAACGTTCTCAGATTGGCTACTTTCAAACCTCCCGTGTCTGAGTACAGGTGACTGTGACGTCCAGGCCTCGTCCGCCACGCCCCCTCGTCCTTGTGCTGGGTAGTTTATGTTTGGGCGCCGGCGGAGGTTTACTGTCTATACATATATGTATATATAATCACACACATATGTAAACAAAGAAAGAGTGAGAGAAGAGAAAGCAAGAAATCACAGAGAGCTTGGTTCATCCCATTCTAAGTACTTTAAATAGTTTTGCCACATCCGCTTTGTCAGCCAACCCTCAGTCAAATCACAGGTTTATTCAAAGGAAGTGGTATGACTGCTGAGAAGAACAAGGCCACTGTAGTCTAGAGCTGGGACCTTCATAATCGACATACTAAAGCTTTCGAAGTAGAAGTCAGCAAATCATTCCACTTCACAAAATAAATAAGTAAGTAAATAAAGAATGAAAAAATATAGTACCTGAAAACATTAGATTGTAGAAGTTAGATAGTTTACACCATAAAGGTAAGCTTTTATTACCATGTCTTCTGTTACTGTCCATTATGGAGCACAATTCATCATTTACACACTACCATTTTACCAAGAAGTACAACTATGTAATGTTGCACATTGTACTGTAAGGAAAAACCATTGTTTGCAGAGTTTTTTTTTTTGCTGTGAGTGAGATATAGTAAGTGGTCAGATTTGCTTCACGTATGTGTGTTTGTTCAGTGGAGCTTGGTGGAGTAAAACCCAAAATCATTCCCATTGGCTGTTGGCACTGTCTATTTGCATATTGCTTCTCTCTCTCTCTTCTATTCCAATTCCTACCTTCCTTTTTTGTTCTTCTTTGTTAACTGCATTGCCTCATTGTTGTTGGCTGTGAGAGTGAGTCACTCTGTGAACTGCGTATGAGTCTGTGACAGATGGGTAGTAGAGTAATAACCAAACGTATACATTATTTATATGACGTCATTAAGTACATACTACTCAGTCGAGTCTCTTAGTCATTACTAAATGCAGGAACTACTTCACAGAACAATTTTACATAAATCTAACATTGTATTTCCTGCCTTAGAGAAGAAAGGAGTACTGTAAACAATGGTACCCTTTACTCTGCAGACAATGCAAGCCAAGGTGATAAACATGCTAATTTGCACTTGCATGCTTGTGAGCGAGACACAGCTAATGTGAAACAAAGGGCACTGTTGGTCGGTGTACACTTGTGTTTTCGAGTGAAGGGTTTGTTATTCAGAGTGCATATGCTGAGCAGAAATGAACCTCACCAAATATTTGTCCATAGTCTGATCATGATGCACAAGCATGATCAAACTTAATTAGGTTTTCAGGAGCATTATACCTGCCCATCATACGCGAGTCCAGCATCACAAAAAAGTCAATTTAGAACATTTTTGGACTCACTCTTTTTCAGGCCTGGCTCCTGTACTCACGATCACAAAAGCCAGCACTGGAAACTGAATTTCTGAAAGGATGTATTTAAATCTTGTTATCTGTTATCTGAGCCCATACTTTGCCCATTTTTGTGTTTTGTCTCATTCAGCACACCTGATTCAATTTGTTAACTAATTAACAAGCTCCTCGCTGCCTGAGGCAGGTGTGTAGATTAGGCAAAACACAAAAAGTGCAGAGCATGCGGCCACAGGCCCTGGACTTGGAAATCCTTGTGTCATTTCCTGCTTATTTCTGTTTACTAAAATGTTTGGCCAGCCGTGAGTTCTCATTTTAATGCGTTAACATTTGCAAACTTGTCACCTTTCAGCAAAAATCACTGTGTTGAATCCAGAACCAGGTATTTTCGTGATTCATGTCGTGAAATTATGTTGCGGGCAGGGGGCCAGGCTCAGAGACACAAGGAATGAAAACAGAATCCTGATTTGTGAACTGTCCGGCACATCCAAGGCACCTAAGAAGAGTCTCTGGGAGGTCAGTTTGTAGCGAAGGTTCATTTTGGCTACAAGGTTGTCTCGTAAGCTTCATGTTCCAAAACAAATCAAAGGCAAATTGTTTAATTATGTCATGGTTATGGCACTATTATTCTTGCTAGTATTTTTGTAGTCTAAAGAACAATCATCAAGAACTAACGTTAACATTAAGTGGAGGAGCTCGAAGACATTTTAATCATTAGTAAAACTTTTGCGTTTCTATTTGGGTCTCTACTGCTCCTATAAACACTCCAAGTGCGAAAAAAAAAAAACATCCGTTTTCTGTGAGTCAATTGAAAAATTTTGGTGTCAGGAATCATATGCTTCTATTAGCCGTTTGGACGTCAGGATGAGGAAATTTGTGTAGATCCACCCCTCACCTGTCGAGCCCCCACCCACTAGATTAGTTGAAGATCCGCCATTTTTGTCTGCTGGTGAGATCTCTTATGTGAGAGTGATTTTGTGCAAAGAACTTGATGAACATGTTTTGTAAAGCCCATAGACCTATTATAACTTGTTTAAAAAGAGGTATAATATGTCCCAGAGCCTGTCAGCAATGTTACAACCGTGGAATTTGGGAAAACAAGACAGGAAATAATGATAACACCACATCAGAACTGCCAAACGTGACAACTCGTCAGATAAGCCAGTTAAGTTTATCTTACCGCAACTGTGAGAGACTCATACCTTAACGACCCATCGGGCCCATCTCTCTTTCTACCAAAACACAAGGTATTTTTTCCATTTGATTTTCACACAGTGTTGTTGTTTTTTTTTTTGTTTGATGAACTTTTTTGCGCGTAACCTTACTGCACTTTATGACAGCTTTGGATCCAGCCCTCCACTCGATTAACTGTTTATTCACTTAGTGCCCTGAACAGATGCCCCCTGACGTTACCTTTGTAGCAGTACGTGCTCATGCTAAAATCGACTGTAAATCCACATTTTAAAGCTAATATTTAAAACTGAAAATCCCACACATGCTCCCAGACACCTCTAGAGGGTTAGCATTATTTTTACCCGGATGAGTTTACATCCCTGGATGCATTTCTGAAGCTACAATCGCGTCTAGGGTCACCGGCGACGGGTCGGTGTTGTTAATTGGCCAGCTGCGTGTGTGTATACGTACGACCACACCTGCAAGTCCGCTGTGCCTGGGGGACAGAAGCAGCCATCCGAGCTCAGGCTCAAATTGACAGAAGGTAAACAACGGTGCAAGCAAGCATGCTGTTCCCATGGTTACAGTGAAGCAAAGCCCTCCAGGGATGGGGCTGGTACCTGGAGTAATAATAAATAACCACTCAGTGACACACATACACTCCCTTGATTCTACTGGACAGAGCATAAGCAGCACGTTAATATGTTGGTCAGCACGTAGCGCACATTGTAATGTCAGATTCTCCAAAGGGCATTGATCGTGAAGAGCTCTTATTAATGGGATGCTTAGTTAGTGACTCAGAGTGAATGATATGAGGATGTGCACATGCGAGGCTGCTTTGATAATTAGATTATCAATAGTCGAGCAGCTCCTTTTATGTCTTCAATATTAAAGCCCAGGATCATAACCATTATTTTAACAATACTCATGTCGGGGATCGTAACATCGATTCCAGTGCTTACGACAGCCTTGAAATGTATATTTTAATGGCACCCTCTAATGATTTTTGTATTGACAGCTCGGCCTTTGAGGTTTCAGACGAGCTCTTACACCCTTTTTGGGGCTGTGAAAGAAAAATGTTGTAAATAAATAAGAAGTTCACAGCTAGCTTATTTTGACTGTGGTCGGAGTGATTCTTTGCTGTAGGCCCATCATAGAAACCTTTGCTCCGAGGAATCGAATTTATGAGATACATCCATGGGCCCAAATTGAAAACTAAATGTTTCTTTTTTAAATCAAATTTTGCTGTCGTATATTCGCACTGTTAAAGTTTCAACGCACACCGTGTACTTCCCAGTTCATAGTCCAAAAATGAAAACATGCAAATTCAAGCAGAGGACATTAGCAAATGTTAGTCATAAAGGCACATAAGAACAGCATGTCTAATTCTAAACATAGAGGGAGGGGAATAATAACAGGGGATAATAAAAAAGACAATGAACTCCTATTATTGCAGACCTCATAAAAAAAAACAAAAACAAATAGCCAGGAGGACATAGCACTCTATTAATCAGTATTAAACATCAGCGCAGCACTCAGCTGACCGACGGTAAACCTGACCTTTAGTCATTAGCACAGTGGCACCAGCAAATAATAACAAAGCGTGAAAAGCTGCGAAGCGATTAAAGTACGGAATCTGATTATTCAGAGTTCAAAGATGACTGAGGTCTCCGTTCCTTTCTACTGCGTCGGTATGATTGATCTGAAATCTCCTAAATCAAGTTCCCACTGTATTTTTATACTCTCTTTGATCCACTTTATTTAGGTCAGTTTCCTTGCAAGAAGTCGAACAACAGAAAGGAGGGGTCCGAGCGCTGTTTGTTCAGGATGGAGACAATGAGAAAACAAAACAGGGGGTCCGAGGCCACTCATTCAAACAGAGGATTCAGCTGTTCGCGTCTTGCTCGGCCGCTTCACACAAACATAAACAGCACCGCCGGGGGGCTTTTGGCTCCGATCCCGACTGCCGGAGCTAAAAAATCCACCTCCTCTAAAGAGCGACTGAGCCTTTGGGAGACAGTGGGGGAGCGAGGCTTAGACAAAACTAAATCTGTGTCATAACACCACAGGGGAATTGAGAGAGAGAGGCGTACGGAGGTAATAGATTCCTCAAAAACAGTGCTGGCCCAAAGCTCTCTAAAGCCAGACTTACGCTTGTCTTGTCTGCAGAATCTGGAAATAACTATCATGTATTCGGTTTTTTTTTGTACTTTTTATTAAAAAACTGACATAGATTAAGTTACATCACCATGACAAGGTAACTCACCCATTTACGTCCACAAGCTTATGGAGTCTGTGGCTTCAAGCTAAAAGTTAACCTAATTAATAGCAGCCATAACCATTAGAAAGTGCCACTTTTAATGGAAAACCCCTAAGCACACCGAATGAGGATGTGGATGTTGATGGTGTAAAACTGTTGTGCAGGCCTTACACAATACACTCACCCTCTCAGACATACAAGTTTCAGGCCCCCAGCCTCAGACTGATATCTGGACTGAGGATCTGCTCCAGGACACTGGTACCCCAGATGTTTTCCTTGCAGCACAGCGTTACTGTCATACTGCATCCTCACTAAAGACAAGATCTAGTGACTGGAAATGGACTTGCATATCCTCTCACATCCAGACACAACAGCGTTACGAGACATCCGATGTTTCTTCTTCTATGACGCTTGTAAACATTACATCATCAGCACTTTCTCGGACACCTGCTCAGAAGCTATCTCTGTCTTTTCTGGTCCTGTTAAGTCACTCAATTCAGGCAAATTTGCACAATTTTCTCCTAAACTTTGTCATGGTTCCCTCTCTCTCTCCTGGCAAAGACAGCTGGCGCAGACGCAGACATCCATGTTCATTCAGGTTTTTTTATTTCAAAAACAAAATCAAAACAAAAGGCACGAGGGCCAAACAGAACCAAACCCAGGACTCTGGGAACTATGGCATACACACGCCCAGTCCATCACTCACCAACTTAAATATAAAATCCCAAGCCCCAATACCCAATCACAACATGGACATGTTATGTCATGAGCACACCGGCAGCTGAAACAAATAAACGAACTCAAACCTAGTGTGCTCAAGAATTACATAATACAAAACTCTGGCGGCCGCCGTCACTGTCCCCAGACCTGACAAACTTAAATGTAATCTATCAGTCAAAACAGGCCTATGAGGGCAGCTCCAGCTAATTTATAGAATGGAAAAGATGGGGTACATGGAAGCTTATACCCCAACAGTGTAACATACTGTTATTTATAAAAATGAACAAAAATGCGGCTGCTAGCTATGCTGTTTACTTTTGTTCATTTTTATAGATAACAATGTGCTATGCAGTGCCAGAAACCATATTAGCAAGACCATTTGAGATTAGACTTTTAACGGGGCCTTACATTTTGGTCCGATTCTGAATACGGTGTGTTCGGTCTGGTCAGACCCGATACATAATGTTTTGCATCCACTCCTGATCCCAGCGTGACAAACTTTTGTCGAACTTGACCCAACATAAAGTTTTGCTGCTGATACAGTATAGTGCAATGTCAGTCTTCACCTGTTTGGTCCTAAAACTTTACATAGAACATGCCAGACATAACAAAGAAAATATGTTTACCCAAATCAATTAAATATGAAAGTCCTTATGGCTGCACTAATCTGTTCTGAACTTATTTGCTGCTTGTTTAGTTTTTCCTTATGACTGTGGATCTAGAAAACAAGAATAAAACAAACATCAAAGTGAAAGTAGAGGGGAAATACAATGGAAAATCTATTTAAAATGGGAGGCAGGCTGTGAGAACCTGAATGTGGATTTTAAGCTTAACATTTTTTTTTTGGGAAATGATGCCTGAACCCTGTTTCAAGTTCTAGTGTTGTCTACACTGTCAGAAAAATGTACTGTACAGGTACATTTTTTGTTCATCAAGGTACAAACACTGTAAATGTACCCTAAAAGGGACAAAGCTGCTCTTATGGTCCACTTATGTACCTTAAGTATTTTACCCTGTTTGGAATGGGTGGTTTTCGACCTAAAGTTTTAAAACAGAAAATAAAGCCACAGCAAAAAACAGGACATGTTGTATAGTCAGTACAACTTGGTGCAGTTGCATTCCCTGACTAAAGCTGTACCCTTGAGGGCACCGTGCCAGTGACAGTTTACTTTCTTTTTTCTAAGAGTCTACTTAATAATTTGATGTGGTTTAAAGCAAGTCTGTGATGAGTCAAACATGCAGTTTGCGAGCTAGCTGCATTCCATGTATATATCAGACAGACACTCTTATCCAGAATGACTTACAGTTTACAGAAGTTGGCAGATGTCTTGCCCAAGGTCTCAGATTGGTTGCAGTGTGCTGCGCCTGAGTAGGCAGGGAATCGATCCCCAGCCTGCTCCCTGGAGGCCGCCGTGTTATTCGCCATATCAGTCCAACTACTGTTAGCCTTCTACCTTCAATGCAAAAAAAAGAAGAAACCTGAAAGTAAACTGACAGTGTCGTCAGGGAATGCGATTGCACCAAGTTGTACTGACTATACAACCTGTCCTGTTTTTTTGCTGTGGTTTCATTTCCTATTTTAAAACATTAGGTCGAAAACTTTAGGTCGAAAACCACCTATTCCCCCTACTGACAAAATACTTAAGGTACACAAGTGGACCACAAGAGCAGCTTTGTCCCTTTTAGGGTATATTCACAGTGCTTGTACCTTGATGAACAAAAAATGTACCTGCACAGTACATCGTTCTGACACCGATCATGCAGGGCTTGATCTACGCCATATGAAGTTAAGGGCAAAAACTGAGAACTGTAGTGTCCACAGGACTACAGAAGTTCCTTCTGTAGCTCAGCCAGGGGTGTTAGCTACTGAGTGCCGCCCTCGCCATCTCCAGGTTATTTGTGTCTCCCTGTCGGCCATCTCCCCTGGTCATGATTCACAGCTCTAACTCTTCTCACCTCAGCATTTTCTTCCTCCCGGAACACATCATTCTCCTTTTTCTGCTTTTTCTTCTTTTTTGAGGCTCGTATAATAGTAAATCTTGAGGCTCGTATAATAGTAATCTCCTCCCTGACTGTACCGATGGTCCAACAGCCTCTTATATGACAGCTTCACAGTCAGCTACAAATATTTCCTGAGCCACTTTGTGTGTCTAAAATCTATGTCTCGTGTTATGGTTTACAGTGAACCTCTCAATATTACTCTAAAAGGCAATTTGCATTTTCACTGAGTTGATGGGTTTTGCTGCTTGGCCCCCGTGACGCGGCAGATGGATCCTCATGGATCGCACCTGTCAGTAGTAAATTAGAAATATGTGTTCAGTGGCATTAAATTAGTGGAACATCATGTATCGTGACGTCTTTGCTGGTGTGAGTGCAGTGAGGAAGATTGTGATGGGTGCAGCCGCCGTGCTGTAGCAGAGCTGCGTTTGACAGGAAGAAGGAGGTGGGCTGAGAAACACCTATTTCATCTCACCCTGCAGCTGCAATACCATCTATATGTAGAGT
Source organism: Alestes dentex (assembly GCA_037576975.1). Lineage (NCBI taxonomy): Eukaryota > Metazoa > Chordata > Actinopteri > Characiformes > Alestidae > Alestes > Alestes dentex. Next base: position 13,374,564 of record JBBIGA010000083.1, read on the forward strand.
TCCACCAAAAGTTCCGCTCTTACAGTACAAATCTGCAGCGGGTGCTGAACCTGTGAAAGCGGGCCTTTCCGCTAACACACAAAACCCAGTATTATAAACTCAGCTTCCACCGTGTCACGCCTTATGGCCCTTAAAGTGCTCATGTACAAAAAAATCATACTTTAAAACTTCAAACTCGGTATTTTTTGTTTGAACAAAATCACATAACAGGCCTAGATTCCTACATTTTTATAAAATGTTCTTTTCCCCCAACATTTCAACCTGTAGGTTCCTTCACCAGGCTGGTTTTTGTACTGTTGTTAGGAATGTGAATGTATATGATTTTTTTTTTCTTTTTCTTTTTTTGTTCCATTTCACCCACCCAGAGAAAGAGAAAGAGAGAAAGAGAGAGAGAAAGAGAGGCCAATTATGCTGCGTTTACATGTTGGCGTAGGCAGATGACGATAAGCTGGATATTCCGTTGTTTGTAACGGAGCAGTGACGCCGCAGCCAGCAGAATGTTCCCAACTTTTGCCATCGGCTGCAGTGGTGAAATAAACCGGGTGGTGAAATATGGGCACTAAGTACTAGTTGAAGTCCAGGCGTCCCTGTTCAGTTACATCAGCTCCTGACCTTCAACAAAAGCACACTATTAGGAACATTACATTTTTATACTTAGGATGAAATAGTGGCTAAGAGGCCGCCGCCTGGCCTGTACGTGCCAATAGCCAATTCTCTCATGAGCCGCATAACGAGGTTTTTTAACGCCAAAACGCAGCATTAAAACAGATGGCAAAGACATCTGTTCTGATTGGCCAGTCGGTGTGGAAATGTACAGAAAAAAAGAATGGAAAAAAATCCTCAAGGTCGGAACCGAACAAATAATGGTTCGAGGAAACTCCTGCAAATTCGCGGAAAACGCACATATCCTATCCTTTTTCGCTTTTTCGTGGCAATGTATAATTTTTCATGCATTTTAGATGCATTTTTCATGCATTTAAGAAACATTTAATTTGCTAATTTTGTAACATAAATATCAACGTAAATTCAGCTAAATTTTTTTGTAAAATATAACTGTACACATTTTTAGTACTGTCAAGAACACAAAGAAAGCGTATATTGGCTGCTGCCCTGTGACGCATCTCTGGCAGATGCAGTGCAGCATTCCTGCATCATAACAGTTTCCCTGTTTCACTGAGTGTTCTCGTGTTTTTTGTTTTGTTCTTCTTAAAGTCTATCCAGAGGTAACATCGATATTTACATTCTAGCACTGCAGGAGACAGCAGTTCAGTGTAAACTGTACAGTACGGATACAGGTTCACTTTTAAATTTTTTAAGGGTAATAAGCTGCCTTTAAATGAAATTAAAGTGGTTTGGGAGCATATTTTGGGGCATATTTAGAGTTTACATTCTAAAAATAGGCATTTTTAAGCATTGTTTTTGCATCGCAAATTCATGTTTTTTCGCCGGCGCTCTTGGAACGTAACCCCCACTGTCCGGGGGTCTACTGTACTTTCACATTTTTTTGTTATATGGTTCTCTTGTTTATTCATTTATTTTATTTATTTATTTGTAATCAAACATGATGTTTTAGGGTTAGGGTTATGCACATTTAAAGTGATAACGGATTTTTATCTAAAATAAGTTTCCTCTCATGAAAAGCAGAACATTTGGAAGCTGGGATTCAGACCTTCGAGTGCTTTAAGGGCAGGGGCCGCCCACATAACTGACCACAAATGTCACAAC
>JBBIGA010000083.1:13376388-13405294 GCA_037576975.1 Alestes dentex
GGAGGGGAGGAGAAGCACGAAAAAAGAACACACACACACACACACACACACACACACACACACACACACACACACACAACGGGTCAGGCTGTAGCACTTAGTCCAGCTTCAGCCACACTAACAGTTCTGCGCTCATTACACACCGCACACATCACAAACACCCACAGAGAGGGAAGCGGGGAGGTGTGTGTGTGTGTATGTGTGTGTGTGTGTGTGTTGGGGGGGGGGCTGGGTAGCAGCAGCCAACAAGTCAACACTGTCAGCACCGTCACTGTGGAAATATTCTGGGCTATATATTTATGGATAGAACATGCATACACTGTCATAACAATGGAAGAATACACAGCCGTCATATTTCTCGCAGAAATACTGAAGCGCCAAATCCAAGCAGACTTGCACTAAATGATGTAACTGCACAGTGTTTTACACAATCAATCAGTGTAAAACTGGCCTGCACAACATGGCTGAAGTTTCATCCTGAGATTATTTCTGCTTCTTACTGCGATGATGATTCAATTTTAATAAACACATCAGTGAAGTGTTTCCCAGACCCAGACACCAGTGTTCTCCCTGTGCCCAGCACACTTCACCCAAATAATCAGGCCATTAAGAAGCCCTTCCTGAGGGAAGAGGGTGCGTGAGAGCAGGGAAAGCATTGAAGTGTCAAGGCAGGTGGGCACCAGGACCACGGCTAGGAGGCGCTGCACCAGTCAATCCTCCATGTCAGGTGCTTCGTCAGTAAGGCTGCACAATCAACTGCCTGTTAATAATAAGCTAATGAGCCTCTAAACAATCAGTGTTTCTGACAGTTTGACCAGTCCCAGCTCCAGGTGAGTTACTGGGTGTTTTTGAAGAATTGAAGTATTCGTGACATCCAAAAAAATATATATTTTGGTCAATCTTTAACCATCAAAGGTTCACTAAGATATTTTTTAAAAGGCCTACATTATATCATTTTCTTTTATTTCATTTTTTTCCCCAATTGTTTTCCAAAAATGTATTTCCGAATTCATCATAGTTCATTCTTACGTGACCATTTCCCAACCTTTGTTTACCCCTTGGAATTAAAGCAGGCTGTTTTTGATACTGAACCTGCAAGACTGAAATAAATAATCTGATTGTCGCTCATTCAGAAGGCAACGCTAGTGGGCGGGGCTAAACTGCTGCAGCCTGAATATGAAGATTCATGCTAAATGTGTGCCATCACAAAAACTACGATTTGAAAACGGGCTGTTTCGCAGCTCACTTTCTGGTCATGGATGGGAAGTGAGTGTAAATTTTGAAACAATATTCATACATCAATATTCATAAGTCCTGAAAAGTGATGAAATGGGCCCTTTAACATCTCTAATAGGAATTACAACCGCCATATGAAGCACTACAATCGCTCATATTTTGTCCACATCGCGCAGCGCTATTAGTGCGTATGGGCTGCTAGATTTGGATGCGCAAAGTACGTACGAGCACAAATCTGATGACTGTACTGAGGGTTCACTTGCATACTGTAGCCTTCAGGCCAAGTAAAAACATCACAGCATTAGAAAACATGATGAGGTATCAGTAGCCGGCTGCTCCCACCAAACTCAACCAAACTGTCTCACAAGCTTAGGCGTTTATATAAAGCAATCACTCGACTCAGATTTGTGCTTAATTTATATAGTGATTGTTTTGGCTTCGGTTAAATGATCAATTGTGCTTCCTAATATAAAGTATATAAGGTGTCCATTTTCTGGGCACGGCTGGGATGAGAAAGAAAGAGGTAAAGCCTGACAGGGAGAAAGAGAGAGAGAGAGAGAGAGAGAGAGCGAGAGAGAACGAGAGAGAGAGAGAGAGCGAGAGAGAACGAGAGAGAGAGAGAGAGAGAGAGAGAGAGAGAGAGAGAGAGAGGGGCAGGAAGAGGGGGAGAAAAAAAAGAGAGCTGAACTTGTGCAGACTCGTGCTGCGTGCTTCTGCAGATTCTTGGAGTGGAGCTGCCGGGGTTGATTTGCTCTGAATGAAGTTCCGGGAGGAGTAGAGTGAAGTGAGGAGAAGAGGAGAAGGTCAGTGGGGATGCTGGTGTGTGTGCTCTCCTCTCTCTCGGATGGCAGTGTGTGTGCGTGTCTCCTGGAAGGTGCCAGGCTGTGGCTGCAGAACGTTGTGCTGGTCTTCACCCCGAGCCGTCCGGGGCCGCGCGCTGCCCTGAAGCCCCCCGCGTACCGCCGCGCGCCCCGTGCGCCTCCGCTGAGATGAGTGCCTTCTACATCTCCATCGAGCTGATCATCGCAGTGCTGTCGATCGCGGGCAACGTGCTGGTCTGCTGGGCCGTGGCCATCAACTCCACCCTGAAGAACGCCACCAACTACTTTCTGGTGTCCCTGGCCGTGGCGGACATCCTGGTGGGCTGCCTCGCCATCCCCTTCGCCATCACCATCAGCATCGGGCTCTGCTCCGACTTCTACGGCTGCCTCTTCCTCGCCTGCTTCGTGCTGGTGCTCACCCAGAGCTCCATCTTCAGCCTGCTGGCCGTGGCCATCGACAGGTACCTGGCCGTCAAGATCCCTCTGAGGTGAGTGCGGAGTGGAGAACCCGAGAAACGCTCACAGGAGGAGGCACTCTCAGAGTAGGAACTGTTAGGAAAAAAGACTAAAATAAACCAGAAGTTTTCTCGGCAAAAAAAACAAACAACTTCGTTGCATTGTTGACTCTCGTTTATATTCTTCATATGCGGATTTAGACTGGTTTATATTCTTCCCATGTTAAGTATGTTAAGTTGAACTCTGGTTTATATGCTTCATATGTTTATTTAGATGGTTTAAAAGCTTCATGTAGTGATTTAGACTCTGGTTTATAGATTTAAACTGGTTTAAGAGCTTCATGTGTTGACTTAAAGTCTAGTTGAAGAGCTTCATATATATTGATTTAGACTCTGGTTTATGTTCTTCATATGTTCATTTAGACTGATTTAGGAGCTTCATGTTTAAATTCTGGTTTATATACACCATATGTTGATTGTGACTCTGGTTTATATTCTCCATATGTTTGAGTCTGATTTAAGGGCTTTATATGATTTACACTAGTTTAAGAGCTTCGTGTGTCTTCAAATGTTAATTTAGAGTCTGGTTTAAGATCTTCATATTTTGATTTAGACTAGTTTATGTTTTAAATGTTGATTTACACTCGGTTTAGGAGCTTACTATGTTTATTTAGAGAATTATTTAAGAGCTCTATAGATTTAGACTCTGGTTTAAAAGCTTGATATGTTGATTTTTAGACTGGTGTTTTTATTCTTCTTGTGTTGACTGAAACTCTGGGTTAAGAGCTCCATATGTTGATTTAGTCTCAGGTTTTTTATTCCTCCTACGTTCGTTTGAGCTTTGTGTGTTTAGACTGTAGTTTATATGTGTCCTAAGTGGATTTAGACTCTGGTTTAAGAGCTTCTTATGTTGATTTCAGCTCTGGTTAAAAGCTTTCTAGATTTATACTCTGGTTTAAAAGCTTCATATGTTAATTTAGACTGTGGTTTATATACTTCATGTATATAATGTTGAGGCACTGAAACACTATTTAAAATCCACATGGACAGTGTAAATAATGTATATTTAGATAGACGACCAGACAAAAAAAATAAACGCGCAGGCACACTGATCCTCTACTACAAAAGTTGATTTTAACTCGGTTATATAGAAAGCACTAATATTTACTGAGCACCTCAACAATAGAGTGGCAGGCGAGATCAATAGCTTATCCTCGAGAAGATTCTTCAATGGTACGAAGTTCAACAGGTTCTTGGTTCATTTTCCCTGATGAATAAATGTCGAAGGGTGAGAGTGCTGGCTCTGATGGACACTGGTATGAGAGCGTTATCAGAGTGAGTCCTTTTGTGGCTGCTGTAGATTGTGACGCTGTTAATCTAATATAAGTGGATATCCACCTTAAGGCCCTGCGAGGGAGCTGGTAAAGGCAGGATAAAGTTTGCACAGAAGGGAAGGGAACACCGGTTGCTTGTCCAAGCAGCAGCTGATAACCGCAATCTAAAGTTGTTTACTGCCAAGCAGGTCTTGTGCAATTGATTTTGGCGTTTCATTCTTGTCTCTTCAAAAGCAATACAAATAGTGCTGGGCCCGTAAACAAACTTGTCATTTATATTCAGTACCACAGATATCCGGATCAGCCCTCTGCATTGACTAGCCACGGCTAACTTTTACGCTACAGTCACAAACATAAATTAAAGCCACTTGTAGCACTTTAGTTCAGTGATGTCAGTCAAGTCTTGCTTAACACATTTGCCCTCTGCGACTAAAATGGGGATTCCCATTGATTAGTCACTGATATTTGGCTAACGGTTGGAACCAGAGTGATGAAAGGACGGACACATCCAGTCAAACTGATGTATGCTTGACCCAGTTCAATTTTATCTGTAAGATAAACTGTTAAGCCTGCAGACAACAGCCTGTGTCTACAAGAGCTGCTTTATAATAACTGAATTATGAGAGAAGTCTAATTACGAGAGAGGGTAAGCAAAGGACTGACCAGGATCTAACCACGAGCTAGAAAATGCTGAAAGTGAAGAAAAATGATCCTCGTAGAAACGCACCACAGTGGAATATTTTATTTTACTCATATATATTCTCACTTGGAGAATAGCAGTATTGTAATGGGTTCACTTTTCCAGCTTACAGTAATCGTAATGACAAACTTGGTACAGTAAGTAGTTCAAGACTGTAGCCAAAGAAAGTGAAAGAAAGATTTGAGTGTGTGTGTGTGTGTAGTGTAGTCTTCTAGCTATGAGCGTTTCCGCAGCTGTTCGTGTTTAAGAACCAGACAGCCCACACAGGTTTCCCCCCCAAAAAAAGCTCAGGGTCTACTCCCACCAGCTTACATTTCTCTCAAGGTGTTCATGTGTCGTCTTCATCGCAGATTCACTTTTTGTCCAGGATCAGACTTTCCCCACCACGTTCTCTTGTGTTTTTCATTCAACAGTAATGCCAGCATCACCCCTGAACACTTTTTTAAAGGCTTTTCTCAGAATGCCAGTAGTGTCTCGAGAGACTAAAAACTCCCTGGAAGAAAAGACCGCCATTGCATAATCTGAAGCGTGGTCTTGCATCCTAATGGCCTGAACCACACAAATACCGGCAAGTTGTGTGGGGGAGGAGGGCCGGTTTGATGTCATTTTTAGACACTTTTGTCAGGGACGCACAGAACATGCTCTTCTCTCTTATAGGGGCGCACACAAAGTTTTACAGTGAAAACAGCAAGACTGGGCACAGTCCAAAAGAGTAAATGGTTGCTGTGTTATTTCTATATGTAATATGGCAACCCAAGATGCTTTAGAATGTGTATGTTGGAGGAAATCCAAAGGCAGTAAAGCAGTGCAGCAAGTACAAGTGCACGTAGATCGCAGAAAATCTCTGGAGAGAACACTTTTACGGAACCATACAATAGAAAAAACTGACGTTATATACAACAGATATACAAATATTTATCGTCGTGACCCCAGCTCTTGAGCTCTCGTATTAAATTTTGCTTGGCATAACCCTTCAAACGTATAGTGTCTAACAGAAGTACTGCTGCGGGGATAAACAGGGATCAGCTGCAAATGCTTCGAAGTCTGTGATTAGAAAACTGGGCTTAAAGATACTGAACAATTCAGGAGGCAAATAACTCTGCAAAGGGTATGTTGTCGACAGAACGGTGGCCAGTTAATGCCCGTGTTCTGCAAGATGGGCGGTCGGGGAATCTGCGCTATCTATCACTTGCACTCCATCCCCTTAATGCTGACCAGTGTTGCAAAGTGGAAGCAAGGGAGCAGAGGGGCGAGAGATATGTGTGCTCAGAATAGAAGGAAGGGGAGGGGGGCGGAGGGGGCAGCGACCATCATCATGCCAGAACTAATCCACTCTTTCCTTCATTCATGTGCCCTTGGAGAGTGAGGGAGAGGAAGAGAAAGAAACAAAGAAATGACAGACGAAGCCAGCAAAGCACCTACAGAATGTTACAAAAGAAGGGACAAAATAGACGAAAGGAAACGTTTGATTAAAAAAAATGGTAAAATTAACGAAATAACGCTAATTATGTATTTACTGCTGACCTTTACGTCATTTGATAGAAAGAAAAAAAAAACAACATCCTTTGGCCAGTGCAATGACGGTTCACACAGGGTTAAAGAAAAATAAGGCAAGACAGAAAGAAGCAGAGCGTGAGCACCTAAGAATAACACAGGGCTATACAATAGTGCTTAGTCGCTGCTGTAGGAATAAACAAAGACCCCCTTCAGCCACCAACACTGCAGTCTTGAACTGTACCCTGAAAGGTTCTTGGAGCATGGTGCTGTGTTGAAACTGTTATTGAAGGCAGCCTTGATCATCTCTGTCCACAGCAAAGAGAAACGCTGTGACAGGCTTTGGGAGGGCCTGATGAATAATGTATCCTGTGTATTACTCACTTGGCTCCATCAGAGCGCAGTGTCTGCAGTGTCTGAGGGCCAGTGATGAAGTGACCTGCACTGAAGAGTTTGAGCCATCACTCAGGCCTGTGTAGGTAGACTCTACTGTGGAAACATCCTTCCAGTGCTGGCAGTAATCACGGCCTAGGGCCTTCGAGTTACAGTGAGTTAAAAAAAAACAAAACAAAAAACCTCCCCATCACAGGACCAGTGGTTTACTTTTGCTTGCAGTTTGATGTAGTTGAGAACAGTGGTGGTAGGACTATGCTTCGTTGTCACAAAGAAATGGCTACAGTATTCTTAAAGAAACAGCATGCAAATAAGCACCTGTAAAGAACATTTCTCAGGGGAAATCTTGAGATGGCAAGAACAGGATGTTACTTTTTAACATGAGAGCGGGTGGTATGAGTTGTTTATATGTTAGTAGTTTTTGCAGTTGCGTGCAGTGCTGATGTCTTTACTCTGTAGCGCATTTTATGGAGGTAGTGTTCAGGAAAGCTACCCACTGAAATAAATCATTTTAATCCAAGCCACAACTACTGAAAAAAAAATCTCTCTTTTTTCAGGGGCCTTAACAAGCTAGACTGGAACAAGCTAGATTAGCGGAAAAGCAGATCTCCAGGAAGAGGGTGAATGCAGGAAAGCATGCATTTTAAACTGTTCAGACAGTTAACATTTCTTATACTGTCTTTCGTCAAGTCAAGTTGAGGGAATTTACTTGGTTCTAAAACCATAGTTTAGCCTTCACACCAGCTGACTCATGTCTGTCTTCCTTTTTTGCACTCCAGGTATAAGGAACTGGTCACAGGGAAAAGAGCGAGAGAGATCATCACCATCTTATGGATTCTGTCCTTTATCATTGGCCTGATCCCATTCGCGGGCTGGAACAAGAAAGGCAGTGCCTGCGGCACGCAAAAAAATGAGTGTTTTGTGCTCCAGAACTCGAGCGCCAGCAGTGGAGAGGCCCTGCCAGCAGACTGGGGCTTCTTCCAGAGCTGCCAGCTCCCATGCCAGTTTGAGAGCGTGGTGGACATGCGCTACATGGTCTACTTTAACTTCTTTGGCTGTGTGCTGCCACCCTTGTTCATCATGTTGGGCATCTACGTGAAAATCTTCACGGTGGCTCGCAAGCAGCTCCGCCAGATAGAACTCAGGAGCTCGGTGGGGAACGGCGAGAGCCACCATCACCAAGGGCTGCTGCAGCGTGAAATCCGAGCGGCCAAGTCCTTGTCCATTATCGTGGGGTTGTTCGCCCTGTGCTGGCTGCCCGTACACATCCTCAACTGCCTTACGCTCTACACCACGCTAGACAAGCCAGCTGCTGTCATGTATGTGGCAATCATCCTCTCACACGCCAATTCGGCTGTCAACCCCATCATCTATGCCTACCGCATCAGGGAGTTCAGGCACACCTTCCGGAAGATCATAGCGCGGTATATCCTGTGCCGACAGGACGAGGTGTACCTGAGCTCCAATGGGAGCAGTCGAAACAAAGACCAAGTAACCATGACCATTGACCCCTTGTTATAGCCACGGGGGACTATATGTTTTCAGTGCAACTTAATTTAACCATATCCATCATCAGTGTCATTTAAAAGAAACGAGGTGCGGTGCCACCTTACAAAAGCTCATATGGGGAGCAGTGTTTACAGACCAGAGTGTAGCTGCAAAAATGTATCCGATGGGATATTTAGTAAAATGCCCAGAATGTGGACCATTAGTCTATTTATGAGGACTGAAAGGACCATTAGCAAGACTTTAAAAAGCGGGTCTCTCTGGAAAATTTGTTGTTAAATTATGGATGGAGGCCAGTGAGCTCTTCTATCACTACAGCGCCGGTGGAAATACAGGAGTTTCTCCTCTTCAACCTGACAAACTAACCCGTTTGAACAAACTGAATACTTCATTCCAAGCCTTAACAGACAGACGTTTGAAACAAAGTAGTCAAAAATGCCTCTATACTTGGTTCAAGTCAGTCTGTCCATGGACAGTTTCAGACACTTTGGTTCATGGTAAACAAAAACTGTAGAGAGCAGAAATACCCGTAGAACACCAAAGTTTATGGTGTGGCGTCACCGACAGCTCATGTTGAAAGAACTGACGCGACTTATGAAGAACCCGGAGGAACAGTCCACAGCCAGATGGAACATAAACCACATAGTCTTGGTTAAGGGGAACATGTAGGAGAGGTTTTACCTCCTTTATGTGTGACTGTTTTTCAAAGTCATGCTTGAATTTTTAAGAACTTTTTAATCAATCTTCACAAATTAGAAGGTCACTTTAGAAAGCTCAGGAAAATCATGGAGGTGGGTAGACACAGATATAAAGCATCTTGAGGAAATTCACTGAAGTTCAAAGAAAGCAGGCTGTGCTCCACTGAGAAAGATACCACTGTGTAAATGTTTGTTCCTTAGAGAGAGAGAATTTTCTACATCAAGCAGTTCCTCTGCTTTTGGAATCCACCAGCACTGTGGATAAACTATTCCCATATCCTACAGCTTGCAAGCAAGCTGTTTGCAAGACTTATGAATAAGCTGTTTTGCAGGACACACAAAATTTCCACATTTGTAAATGGCATTTATAGCCACACTCCTCTCTTTCTGCCTGTCTTATGCAGACAAACCAAGTGGCCCCAGCTGCACTAGCGCTGGACTTGCAGGATATTTGGGGTTGTTTCTGTTGCGGGTGCGTCACTGCCTCTAGGGTCCCAGTTTGTCATTGAATGTTCAACTCTGACATACTGTACAGCTCCAAAGTGGAGTGGAGAGCCTGGAGCAGAGAATGTCTGCAACACAGAGATTTAAAGCATCACCTCTTATCCAAGCTAAGAGGTGGCAGCCTCCAGAACAATTTGTTCTGTCAATACTGTGAATTTTAGTCGTAGGTCTCCTCCACCACCAACTCCACCCTACTTGATAAAAATTCATGCTGCTCAGAGACATTATACACCAAGTAACAATGCCCATTCTGTTAAATGTTGACAATTTGAGTCAGAGGCAATGAGAGAACATTATTATGTGGTGCACAAGTGCTCTGATTGCACATTTAAGAGACCCAAACGTTGTCTCATTTTCATCATGGCTTAGTGATTTGCTAGGATTTGATGAATGGAAGTCTTTTATTATTAAAAGCAGACAATTATCGCACTTTGGTTTGATCCATTAGGGTGGGATAAAATATCAGCGCTCATTTACGGAGTTACAACACAAAACATCAACCACACCACTTCTTTTGAACGGCTTTTGAGGCCCTGATCAAAACGACTGGATTTTTTTTTTTTACCACACACTGACAAACTCTGTCTTTACCAGTTTTTTAAATAAATCAGTCACACTCTATTTTCAGGCTGTGCGCGGTCAGATGTGTTTGACAGAGCTTGGGCAGGGCACTGATATAAGATGTGACATGTTCACCTTCAGAGATGAAAAATGTATCGTATGCTCCAGACCAATGGTGGATGGCACAGTGGTGAACTTTATCGAGCGAAAGCTAATGCTTTTGATGGCAAAGAGGCAAACAAACATGGAGGTTTAGCAGTGGAACTTGGGTAGCTTTTAAACAAAATACAAATTCATTTGTTTCATTACTACTTCTAAGGGCTAAACTGCAGGAGTGTGCCAAACGTAATGGACATTCCTATGGAGACCAATCTGTACTGCACTGTACTTGCGTTACTGACATTTTATTTCTTTATAGATTCTTTTTTCTTGTGTACTTTCAGAGGTTTGGTGAACACAGTGAATAGGAATAAGGCCTTCCAGCTGTTTTAAGTATAACTATTCAGTGACGTTTAAGATGTACTCTAGTTCTAACAATCATGCCTTCAGGAGAGAGAGAGAGAGAGAGAGAGAGAGAGAAAGGGGAGAAAAATACTCCCCCCCCCCCCCCAAGTGTAATTTCTAAATGTGCTACAGGATTTGCCACTAATCAGCATATACTGTGGTTCACAAGTGATGTTCAGTGCTTTCAAGTGTTGACGTGTTATACCACAACGAATTTGTTAGCTGTAAAAAGCAGTACTGTTATTTAACATGAATCTGTATGTTTGGTGACATTTTGTTAATAAAAGCTCTTTATATTAAAAAAAAAACAAAAAAAAAAACACGTGCTCAGCTGTGTCAGACATTACGTTTATTGTGTTTATATAAGTTCAGCAGAAGTGTTAAAGAAATGTGTCTGTGTGAAAGCTTGTGTGTGTTCCGACAGTAACTGGTTCAATATGTTGGCACGCTTTGTTCAAACACAAACACCGAGGTGGAAACGGAGCCAAAGCCAGAGAGAACAGGCCAGGCGCTAACAGTCAATGAAGAAAAACAATGCATGCAATAGTTTCCAAAGAACACATTATGGATGCATTATAAAAATAAGCATTGCTGTTAACTGAATTATCTTACTTGGCTACTTTCTCTGGCTACGTGTTTTGCGTAGCTTCCAGAGCACGGGCACGACATGCGGTCTGATAAAAAGATTTGCAGAATAAAAGGCAATGAACTGTTCTTGCAAAGGCTAAAAATACTGAAATTTCAACTGGTTATGGGAGCGCAGACTCGTTTCACTTTGTTGTTTCGGGGTGCTGACCCTTCAAATAAAAGGAAGCTACATACGGCAGTCACTCTCAATGAACAGATGTACATTCTCTGGCAACTGATTAAATGAATTCAGTCTCTCTCAAATGTCACATGGGATAAAAATGTATGAGTGTGTGTGCATGTTGCAGTGGAAGTGAGTAAAAAGGTTTTATGAAGTTTTCAATGTAGCTATTGATCTAAACATAAAATAGCAAACACTTTGTAAAACATCCGTTTCATAACACTAATGTCAGTCTATTTGGGTTGTACACATTTCATGTCAGAGTTATTGCATTCAAATAGTGCATGGATGTGACAAGGTAATGGGATGTTCCTAATGAAGCAGATGCCAAAACCGATGTGGAAAAATCCCATTGCTTTTTGGCACCCGAGCTCATGGCACCTACTGTGCTAGGACCCAACATGGCACAGAGTTGGTGTTTTCGTCCAGGATGAAGCTTTTATGGATCCGGCTGGGCTCTTCCTGAGAGGATGAGGGTCATGTGCTGATCTGAGACCTGCTCTTGCTGGCACAAGCCCATGGCACGGCAAAGGTAGGCTGCCAAGATGTGCTTACACTGGGGATTATATAGAAAGACACATCCGTTAGTTTGTCAAATGGAGCACATCAGGAATCGACGTATTACCAGGTTTGAGTGACAAAAATACCAGGGATGATCCTGAAGAGTTTTAATATAAGAGGAAGGAAAGATCTTTCTTTGTTGGTGTCTAAAAAAAAGTCTCAGCTAAGTAAGAAAACGAGACTAGTTTAGTTCACATCACTGTCATTTACCTTTCCCCATCATATTTTATACATGAAACACCTGCCCGTTTGCAGGTTTGTGATTATGGTAGTCATCAAAAAGTCATTGCCTCAGTGTGTGTTTGGCATGCCAATATATTGATGAACCTAAGAGGAAGCTAGAAGATGGAGCATGAGAGCCTCATTCTGTCACAGAGAGGGTAAGTGAGATATGAAGCCCAAACCAATGTAAAGGGCATGAGGGAATGAGTAACAAGGAAAGGGCCAAAGATGTGTGATTCCAAGCAAGGTTGTCTGCTATGCAAATGATCTGTTTAATCTGTTAAAGAATAACTTTTATGTGATTAATTAATTCAGGCTTTGTACCATAAATGGAGCTCCTGCCAAAGAAACCTGAAGTATGCAAACTGCCCTTAGGATTTATTTACAAATAAGCTATACTACAATTTCACTTTTCCAAACCTTCTGCATTAAATCTGAATATGTAATGTTTAATTATGCGAATTTAGACCAAATATGGTTAAAACGCCCAGACGTGGCACCTATCCCAGTCAGGAGGCCGCCTTCAAGCGCTGTACACCACTGCTACCAGGAACACTGCGGCTTGTGTATGTGTGTGCGTGTGCATGTGTCCATTACAGCTGCTGAGACCACAGCAGCCCGCTTCCCACACATGCAGGCAGGCGCACACACACATACACACACACGTACCAGACATGGCTGAGGTCTGATGAGAATTTCAGACCTAGCTTTTCTGTTTTTAAACCCTGTTTGTTTTCTCTTTAGGTCAGAAGGTCGCGAAGAAAAAACTTGCAAGTTCAATCCCATTCTAAAGGGCTGCCAACACGGTCACTGAAGCTCAGTCTCAGCAAACGGGCAGTTTGGATGGAGACGGAAATGCGGAGGACAAAATCCCAGTGTCCCAGCATAGCATGTTCTGATTCCACCGCCGGGTGATGTGAAGATTAGGAGGACGTTAATGTTAAAAGCTCTCTTTTGGGCTTGCCACTGGACCCTTTCTCAGAAGGGCAGTCTATTTTTAGCCTCTGCCTCTCTGGGGGCATGGAGCAGGCTGATTGAAATGTTATTCTGTGGTGAAAGTCGTAGAGAGCTCGCCTAGAATGCGATCAAAGACCAGCCTGCCAAAGAAGAGCAGAACACAAACAAGAGCCTCCCAGTGTCATCTATGCAAGCTCTTTCTTGCACCAAGGGACTCTGGTTCAGGCTTTTGTGGGAAGGCTACAAGGGAAGACGACGAGGACCGTAGAATGCCACCGCCTCAGAGCACATCCTCTGTGATGGAGGTCTCAGGGTCTGCTCATGATCTTTGACCCAAGACCTCTGTGTGTGGTAGGGCCTGACCGCTTTATCAATTTGCTGATAAACACGGTCAACCTTAAAGTTCTCTGATTTATCAGTATGGGCAAAATCCCACCAATAAAGCACTGATGGTCATATGTTGCTTCGCAGGACGTCCTCTGTGACAAAGTTCTCAGGTTCTGCCCATGATCTTTGACCTTTTTTATGTTGTAATGATCACAATGAACCTCTAATGTATGAACTAACGTTCTTTCTGATTATTTTAATTGTTGCTTAGCTGGCAGTTATCAGTTTCTTTTGCTTTGCATGAGATCCAACCATTAGCAACACATGTTAATATGGTGTAGGGTAAGAGTAAAACATAAGGAAAAAAAAAAGGTAAAGAAATACATTTGAGGGGAAAAAGTTGCTGGTGCTGTATGTATTAATACCTCAGCAGTTAAAAATGTGTGCAACTGTAAAAAGACCGAAAGTTAAAAAAAACAAGAGACAAAAGTAAACTTACCACCAGACTTTCATTTCTCCTGAGCACAGAGAAGGAGAAGGCAGGACAGCAGCAGTAATGACAGGATGTATAGCAAGTATAGCGACGTCCTGATGCACCCAATACCTGTGTGAGAGGGGTAAAAAAGAAAAAAAAAGAAAAAAAAGAAAGAAAGAATATATTAGCTTCTTCAAATGATATACCATATATAAAGATTACAGTAGGTTGTCCTATATTGCTGTTTGCATATTGCACTTTTCCTTTGGCTATCAGATCATGCCAGGACTTTCTGGGTTTCTGAGGTTGATGTGTGTGCCCCCAGAGGGAATTACAACAGCTGACCAAATACATTTAACACACTCATCGTATAATTATCTACCTGTCATGAGGGACAGATGTCGTCTAACACGTAGTTTCACTGATAACACATCATTAAGTAGAGAGGTTTAAAGCTAACGAGTTTTTGCCTTGTCCCATAGGGCTCATTTGCTTAAAACTCTTGTCAGTGACGGCATGGAATGAAGCAAAACATTGAATGAATATGAACAAGCCTTTTAAAGTCTTGTCCTAAAAATTAGAGAATGATAAGTTGTCCTGAACTGACTTTCTGGTAGTTATCAGTTTCTTATGCTTTGCATGAGATCCAACCATTAGGAAAACATGTTGATATGGTGTAAGAGTAAAACATAAGGAAAAAAAAAAAGGTAAAGAAATACTTTTGGGAAAACTCAGAGAATGATAAGTTGTCCTGAACTGACTTTCTAACTCCTTGATCAGTAAAATTACAGAATAGGATTTTCTTTCATGATAGCAAAGACAAACTATTAACAAATGTTAATCCTGCCCATGATCTCTATCGGACTCGAAACCAAAGAAAAGTCCGGCGTTGAGTATGACTCATGAGGGCATTAACGGTGTGTATAAATCAGATGCCGAACGCTGCTCTGACACCACTACGCCATCTATTATCCCTCCCCAAACACTGACAAATTCACAAGCCGCATTAAATGACCTTCCTCTTCTGCCCCACAAAATAAAAAAGCCCCACTTTGTCAAAAAGTGACACTTCATTGGGTGATTCACCAATGGAGTAATTAGAATGGAGCCAAAAGAGGTGAAGGGTGGACGGGGCAGGGCCGTCATATAGATCAGTCGTACGGGCAGTGTAGTGATAAACTCTGGTTGGGAGTCAACTGGACACCATGTCATGGTCAGTTTTGGAGAAAGCCACAATGATGTGTAAGAAAGGGAGTTATTAGCGCTATTTAAAGGTTCAGCACGCTAAATGTAGAACGGGTGTCCGATTCCACTCCAGCTGGGCCAGAGTCCATATTCTAATACAGTGCCTGTTCCAACACACCAGTTACATCTGGTAACCAACTCTTATGTCAGTCAAGTGTGTTTGAGCAAGGAAAATCGCCAAACTGTGCTGCACAACTGTCTCAGGAACACACTGCGACTACCATATCAGCAACTGATACGGTCACTGAATATCAGCATGAATAGCAAACCTTTGTATTCCCATTTTTGTTTTTCTTTTTTTTTTGTATAGGATTCGAAAACACCAGCTGCACCTTACCTCATGTTGACTGACTGAGGTATTCAAATCTTACTTGGAATTTGCATGCTTGGAATTATTTTTTCAGTTCTAAAGAAAAAATGTACTTCTCCTGTAAACCTACCATTCTGGATATCTAAGGCTTTGTCCCAACAACAATAATATTTATAACTGCCAGACAGACCATGGGCTTTGCTCTCTCTTTAATAAAATATGTATTTACTTAAATAAATTATATAGAATAATACTCGTCAGCCATTCGTGGACAACATCTTTGTGGAAAGTTGCAAACTGACAAGGTTACAAGGGCAGTCCTGGTCCTAAAACACAGCCTAGACAGTTTTACTCGAACCCAACTGGTGACACATAGACCTCACACATAGAGATCAAGATATAAAGAGCAAAAATGTGGTCTGTCTGGGCATCCCAGAGGACCGGTTGGAGAACCACTGACACAGCGTGCCTCAAAAAAACAAAAGCTAGGCACAGAGGATTTCGGTACACTTTAAATACACTGATATTTAGAGGAATACTTTCCCAACAATACAAAATAAAAGTAACTAGGAGACATCACCTTCTTGTGATCAGGACTTTGAGGGCTGCTTTTTAATGATCCATTTCCACCTGAGTTGCAAGAATAATCTCTCTATGTTTATAAATAAAACAAAAAATAACATGTTAACCTTTAACCACTCAGGAGTGCTTTCACTATATCTCATTCAGCTTTAACCACAAGATCAAAGGCAAGAGAGCATCGAAGCTGGTACCCCACTTCCTCTTTCTCAACCCTCGCATCTACCTGTTTTCGTTTCGGTCTTTACTACCTTGGCCTTTTTAAGAGCCGAACCCTGGTTGCCAGGTTGCAGATCATATTGGCACGACAGTTTCTGTCTTCAATGACCACAGTCCTATCACAACGTTTTATTCCCCCACTCTCTCTGTGCCTCACATGTTGGCCATGGTCCAGCAGCTGGGAGGGGATTCCACCACCGCCACACAAATCAATCGTGTCTCACTGCGACAAAAACATGTGCTCAAGGCCCAAGCGGGGACTTGGCTTTTGTCTTCACTGTGGAGCAAAAAAAACTAGCTGCACCCTCATGGGACCTTTTAAAAAAGCTAAAGGAACTCCAAAAAATTTTGGAAGCAATCATGGAGAAGGCGATAAATAATCCATCATCAGACGATGCGAATGGCCCCAACGGCCCTCCGGGGAGCAAGTGAGCTGACAGTGGGCTGGTGGGAAGCTGAAGGACCTGAGGAGCGGGATGATAATCAGGCCATTTGGGTCAGTTTGGCGAGCTTTGTCAAAAATTAAAATCACAGATAAGACATTTATTAAGTAACAAATAAACAAGAAACACATAAACCATTGTAATGGGTCGTCTTGGCTTTACAACAGTATCATACCATTCAGATTCCATTCTGGTACAACAATGTGGAAAAGATCATTCCCCAGAAATATTACAGGCAATTCCATCTAGCACTTCCTTTTCCTGCAAACTGGACATACCTCTTCGATCGCAAGCATGACTAAAACATGTGAGGCAACATTCAAATTTCATAGTCGCATGTGTGAGCGTTAGTGCGAGCATACTAGACTCAGGGTTTGGCCACGATTCAACAAACTTAAAAACAGGTCTGGAAC
This sequence comes from Alestes dentex, assembly GCA_037576975.1. Taxonomy (NCBI): domain Eukaryota; kingdom Metazoa; phylum Chordata; class Actinopteri; order Characiformes; family Alestidae; genus Alestes; species Alestes dentex. The sequence goes on from JBBIGA010000083.1 coordinate 13,393,154, forward strand.
AGTCATCGTGAAAGTAACATTTGGTTCTCAGGTGCTAAAAGTGGTCGAACAGGCCACAGTAGGGAGGAAACTGAAGAACAGAGAGGAAGATGGTGGGAAGATACCAAGAGACAAGACTTCCATGGTTTAGTGATGCAAAAACAGTTACAGTTTACTCCATTTCCACATAACATCCCTTCAGTATATATATATACACACATACTTCAGCCAGGGATCCAACATTTGCTAACCAAAGTGTTAGTAAACAAGAGACACAAGACATGACTGCTAAGACTAATGACATTTCCATTACATCTCATACACGTCTGAAACAGGTGGTCTCTGTCTGCCTCTATGTTCAGAAGTAAATCGCAAAACACTACATAAAGTTTTTCACCCATCTGCAGCAAACCAATTAGTGCAACATATCAAAAGTCCCAGATAATACTTTCACAAGCAGACTTAAAAAAAAAACCTCTCCGTCAGCACTAGTCATAAGAGCAAGCGGCTGTAAATTGCACTTGACAGATGTTTAGGTTAACAATTTTGAAAAGAGTGCTTGTTTTAAATGCTGCAGACTGAATACAAAAGCACTTTATAAACACATTCCAACAAAAAGTGCTGAAAGTCAACACCAAAAATCTGCAATCACTATATTACAAGAGCCTCTATATTAAAAGTACACAGATTAAGGCTGATTAAGGGGTAAAACTACTGAATTGTCTCCTTACTTATTTGCCAATTTAATAACAGAACCTCCTGAATTAATACCTTATGTTTAAGATTAAGGGGTTTCACACTCTTGCCTTAAATTTTAAAGTTAAAATGAAGGGATCGGTACACAAATTAATGGCCACTTAATTCCAAAAATAAGGGGTTTGGTTTATTTTCAGGGGTAAATTAAGGTAGGGTTAAGCACATTTTAAGTACGTTGTGTTTCTTAGTGTATGGACGATGTCACCAGGGGCAGCTGGTGACCTAGTGCTTAGGGAGTTGCCCCTTCGAGCAGAAGGTCATGGTCCCATGTGACAAATGGACACGTTACACTTACCCTAATTTACCTTTGTTTTTTTCTGTAAAAAGAAATTCGGTAAAAAAAAACAAAACAAAAAAAAAGCTGATTTATTTTGGTAAATCACTTCTGTTTTCAAATGGATCATAATAATTGCATGTTTTTATGTCACTTTTACTTAACTTTTACAAAAAGCTTCTAAAACACTGGAGAAACCAAGAACAGGCAGTGAAACTGATGTCTGGCTGAGCGGTGGTAAGTGAGCGTTTACCAATCCCGAAAGTGGTGTTTCCTTTTTCTGCGGACTGTACGCGCCGCTCAGTTTGGCATGACGAGAAGCACAACAAGAGCGAGTCACAGCTGCATTCTTCAACAACACTGGCACTTGCGACTTGCTTGGTCATCAAAAATATTCACACTTCCCTATTAGTTGAAAACAATATTTTACAGCATGCTGAATTCTCACTTCTCTTTAAATTCTCACCTGCCTCTAGAGCTCATCCCCTGGCTCTAGAGCCCATCTTTGCAACATCTCACCTCATTAAAGCAGTGAAAAGATCACCGCCGGACCCCAAAGCAGCCAGTGTGACAAACACCAGGCATTATCTCCCGGCAGCCAAAGGCCAGCTAATTCATTAGTGTCAGATGAGGGCTGTGGTAACCAAACTAAATGATGCGCTGCTGCCGGTACGAGGGGCGCACCCATGGGAACTCTACACACCGAGGAAGGCCTTTAAAGAATTAGCCTAAATGAGCAACAGCCTGTGGCATATTTACCGCCTGCTTGTTCTCACGTCCACAACCAAATCAGGGCAATTCCACCTCAGTTCCTTTCCATTTCTGATTCGCCCAAAATTCTGTTCACCTGCTCGAGGAGCCTGTGCGAGGGGTTTTAAAATGATGGGATGTCTGAAGGAAAAGCGCTCTCAGTTTAGAAAGTTTAAGTCAGCTGACAGCACCCACTCATATAATCTTTGTCGTACAGAGACAATCGTGGTCCTCCGGCACACAAACACACTTACTGAAGATGATCACACGTGATCAGGAATCTGTTCTTGAGCTTCTCCCTCGCAAGCAAAGACAATTTCTTCCAGTAAACAAAAGAAAACGCTCCTCAAATGCTCCCTACTTCACTGTAAAGGTTCAAAGTTTGAATCTGAAAGGCACTCGAAAAAGAAACCATTCGTGAGACTTAAACCACAGGGGTTAAACGAAAGTGCAAGAAGGTGCTCGTTATTACATGGGGCTGCATGAAGGTACGACTATTCAAGTTGGTCAAAGGTGTTTTTCGTGCAAAGAAAGAAAACGAGCTGAGTAAGTTCAGTTAATTGGCCAAATCTAAGTTAACACAGGTTCAGTGGTGAAAAAAAAATGTTTTGGTGAAAAGGTACTGCAGATGGGGGAAAAAAAAACACTGATTTGGAAGCAATTCTGTCTGGTCAAGATGAAAAAGAGATATAGTCAGATGGTTATGCTGGATTGCTAGGGTTTAAGTGCTTGGAAACCAGAAAATATCTTTCCACCACTCCTGCTGTAGTGTTTTTACGCAACATGTTGCACTGGTTCTCTGTCTTCATTAAATGTATGTCTGTGAAAATAGTATTAAAAGATGAATACATACAAAAAGTGTATTAGTTCAATCCCACGTGTTGAAGAGTTTATAAGACTTCATATTGTGTAACAGCACCACACCAACATCCTCTACATTCAACAAAACCCATTGGTACTATCCAGCTTCCTCCTTCATAGTAAGGTCAGTAAGAAATAAAGGGTCCAGGCGGAGGTCAATGCAAACGGAATGAGATTCTGATCCGGGAACAGCTGGACAGTGGCCCAGGGGCAGGTTGTTATTAGGCTCACTGATCCTCATACAGGATGACAAGTGGAATGAGATATTAATGAAATCTATTCCCCTCAGACCCAGAGCCATGAGGGAGGAGAGCCGGGCGCTGAATGAGAGGAAATGCGCCATCAGACTCCCTCGAAAAATTCTATTATTCGGACTAAATAAATAAAGACCAGAGAAACCGTTGTTGGGTACAGCACGATATACATACACACACTATCTGCCAACATCCGTACACGTAAAGTGTGCGTACAAGGTCCAGACAAAAGTTCGAATACACCATCAAAACCATTTCTTCGCGATTAATTAGTGCTCAAAATTGACACGCACCTCTCAATAATTTCATGACATGAAAGAATAATGAAGCACAGAAGGAATATACTATTATTACTCAATCCCTAGTGTTTAACCACTTAATCCCTAAGGGCCCGGATTTAAATTCCTCACTCTTATAACCACACCAACTACTTTAGTCTCATTCTAGTTTCTCAATAATTCATATTAGTCATTGAATAATAACCTTAATCATAAGCCTTAAATAATGAAATAAAATAAAGTTTGCAATGAAGATGGAAATCAGGTCATTCTGAATGAAGTCGATGTCTAAAGGGAGCGCATTTCAGTCTACGTGGGACCTGTTGGACCAACAGGGGCAGACGTGTCATTTAACCGAATTCCTCTTGTTTGAGGCAGACATTAAGGTAACGTGTGGACTTTTTTTCTGAAAGAGTCTCTTTTACGAATGTTTAGCAATAATTCGCGAATGTTTAGCAACAAGACATAAGGAGCATTTGTCTTTAATGCTCCTTATGTCTTGCTGTATTTTAACTGCGAGGTACATTATTTAATAGACACACTTCAGTATCTGACTGGTACCATATCATATCATGAAAACAAACATAAGCTGAACAAGCCTCTTCACCTCTGTTATCTCATGTTTGTAAAAAAAAAAAAAAACAACTGTTCCTAATAAAACCAGAATACACTTTTACTACTGGGAAAAAAACCAATGTATTTCTATATACTGCAGTCATTACACACACGTGTGTTTGTGTGTTTTAGAGACTGTTGATAAAATAACATTTTAGGAAGTAACAAAACACGTGCAAGCTCTGAAAATCTGCTTCAGGAAGATCTACCAAAAGCAAAGGAAGGAAACACTTTACAGTAGGAGAGCATTCAAACGGCTACACATCACCCACTCAATCGTTCAAGACAGCGGAGGTGTATCAGCAGGAATTTATAGAGGCTTGTTCCAACAAGTAACACGTCGTTACACTAGTCGCGATGATGTGACGTCAAAACTGACAAAATAAGCCTTTATATGGGAACTGACTCTTGTTGTAATGAGATTTTTGTTTATGTTTATGTCAGTTGCGATGAAGATTTAAATGAATGCTGCCCTTCAAGGGTTAAATGTAACCCAAAGGAATTTTGGTTTGTATTTTATATTTTCAAGCCAATGTTTCCCTATCTTCATACACAGGGAACGAACAAACAAATAAACACACACATAAATCAGTCTGCAGAATAAACCATTTGTTAATTACCAACATAATACTGGGCTCTACCATATAATATTGTAAAAAAATATTAAATATCCTACATCGAGATCTAATATTTAACATTTAGCATTTATGTTATAACAGTGGTACTCAACAAAAGAGCACTCCAACATATCACAGTGTGCTCAGCACATATCCTCAGACCATCTGGATGAATCACTGCATTCAAGTGCACTGTCTGTGTGTGTGTGTGTGTGTGTGTGTGTGTGTGTGTGTGTGTGTGTGTGTAAACTAAAGCCTTACTTCTACTTGTGTCTACTTTTGTTGTATTGTCTGCAAACTGACAATTTAATAAGAACAATTGCTAGTTTGCCCAAACTGACAAATGGCCTTTAATAAATATCTCTGCACAAGTAAAGGTTTCAAAAACAAACAAAATCTCAGAATCAGCACTGGTGTCAGGCAAAAAGAAGAACTGTTTTAGTGTTTGTTGCACTGCATTACAGAGGAATGAAAAACATCTTGAGCAGAATAAGAATCTTCTCCTACCTTTCATCAGCCCCTTAAACCACAGGCTTGACATGCAGATATTAAGACGTACTCATCAGCAACTATTAAAGTCAAAAGTAAGGTAATATGTGTACATGTAATATGCATTCCTTTAAGGGGTCAGGTTAGCATTAGTTTTTAGAGAATCCAGAACTTTAAGTATGATGTACAAATACTGATAAAGGTGAGTTGAAGGGCATACCTTATACCTAATGTTTACAATAGGTAAGCAAAGAACAAAACACATTTATAACTTTTAGGAGTTTTATCAATACAGGCCCAACTACAGGTCTAATGAAAAGATCTTACAATGACTAAACTTTAAATATTTAGGGGGACATCTAGTCTTCAGTCCATCTACTCCAGTATTGTGGACAAACAGAGAAGCACTTTTAGCCACAGATTTATAAGAATAAAGTGTTCCACTAAAAATGGAAAAATCTTCCTCCCCACTGCCATCAGACTCTATAACTATTCCTCCTGTCATCCATCCATCATTCAGACTATAACTCCTCTCAGACACACACCCACACAATGAACTGTGCAATAACTTGCTGCTTCTCTTACTGTGTGCAATATTATTACACTCATTATTTTTATGCTTATTTTTATGTGCACCAGTATTATCATGTGCAAAATCACTGCTTGTGTTACTATTATGTGCGATAACCTACAAACTAGGTTTAGAGTATTAACCCCAAACCACTATGTGTGGTAATCTGCTGATTCTCCAAAATGGTAAGATTATTTATGTATAGTATTTAAATCCACCTCACTTCTGACTGCAGCATGTTGTTTATAGAGAACATAGTGTTTTGTAGCAGACTGTTTGTCCAGCATATTTCATAGCATATTGCTATATAGCACACAGTGTACACAGTACAGAGTATTTGTATGGAGAATTATTCTTATCTTTTTCTTTGTAATATTAGATATTCGTTGCTCATGATGGCATTTCCATGGTTCACCACACCGACATGATACTCACTCCCACCATGTGAACAAAATAAAACCAAGACTGAAACAGTGGAGTACAGAAAACGAATACAAATCCAAATCACAAAGGAAAAAAGTGTTTTTTTTACAAAGAAAAAAAGTTATTTATAATAACAACAATGAAACAATAAACGGTCTTAGCACAGCCCTGCTCTTGACTTTCTCAAACATATAGTAATATGTTTTTAGAAATGAAAGTAATTTCTGTTCCTATGGTAAAATGCCATGCTTTCGATCAGTTTTTGTGCACAAGTGAGATGTGCAGTACAGATACAAGGATCTGGTAAGGTACTTCCCTTTGCAAACTAGAGTTGCAGATTATTATCTTATGTTTCTTCAAAACTGTCACCTCCATATTACATTCTTACATTACTCAATCCTAGATAAGAGTTATTACAATTTTTATTACATAGTGAATTATGCAGTAAATATTTTTTTAACATTTACATTCAGTGGGTCCACGTCTGCACTTCTGCCTTTTAAATTATTTTTAAATGTGACAAAATACGGCATTTTTTTTTTTTCTTCGATGTACTGACGATCATTTAAATTGAGGTTAAAATGTTTCCTTTTCCACTCACAAATACAAATGTGGCACTCGTAGAAAGTTTAGAATCGGCATCGCAACTGGCGATAACAGATTTCTCACTGAGAGGGGTTAATTAAAGGTTAATAAAAGGCTAATGACCGTTCAAAGAGTGACACGTGTAGTACTTCAATAGTGAGTGCAAAATGGTAACAGTTGTATTTAAAATAACAGGCAAGCAAACTGCCGAATAAAGAATAAATGAACTACAGCTAATTTCCAGGGGTGGTCTGTCATAAAGGGTTATGCATTCATGTATTTGCCGTCTCTTATCCAAAGCAACTTACATATCGTTACACGTGTGCAAACGTAGTGTTGGGAGTCTTGGCCAAGTGTGGTGTAGCGTGTTGTCCTGAAATTTGAGCTGTAGTCTGCTAGGGCAGAGGTGTTGCCCACTATACCAACACCACAGGCAGGGCCCGACCTCCAAGGCACTGAAAAGGGAACTAATCTGAAGACCTCACTGCTTTACATGTACAGTGTTCCCCCACGAAGTCGCGGTACAGAGTTCACAGATGGTGAAATACCGGAGGGAGGCTTGAAAGCAGCCAATCCAAGAGCGTTACTCATTTCTCCTTGCTGCTGATTGGCTGCTGCCCTGTGATGCATCTCTGGCAGATGCAGTCCAGCATTTCCGCATCATTTTCGAGTTTCGAGTTTACCTTTACATTTTTTAAAAATGGTAATGTATTAAGCTGAGTTTAAAATTAAGTTTTGGGGGCATATTTGGGGGCATATTTAGAGTTTAGACTACAAAAATAGGCATTTACAGGCTTTTTTTTTTTTTTTTACACTACATCACAAATTCGCGGATGCTCTTGAAATGTAACCCCCGCAAATTTCGGGGGTCGACTGTAATATCACCTTAAACAGGAAATGGATAAGGACCCCGTAAATGTGGGCTAAACTGGGGGAGATGGTACCAGTGAGCAATCCAGCTGCTGCTCTGTGTTCTGACTGAAGAGCCAAAGAACTAAACCCCTGGAAACAGAGAACACGGACCTATGTGAGACGAGATCTAGCATCGATAACATTTTCCTAGCACTGAAAGCAGAAGGGAAGTTGACAAGAGCAAAAGGAGAATTGATGATGCAGATAAAGTGCTGAAAAAGATCAACAATCAAACTTCTATTGCTGTCGCAATCAAAAGTGTATGGCCATAACATGGCAATAAACAAGATAACAAGAAGATAATGACTAAGGAATGAGCAGGATTCACTGCTATTTGTCTCGGTGGTTCAATGCAATCCTCACACACGGTTCAGGCATCGTCTCCAGATTTCTAAATTCAATCTGCAAAATTCAGCTCAACGAAAGGGTTAACAAAGAGGAATCACATGCTGAAAAATCAGGGTCATCAATCATGAAAACGCTTCCCAAAAATAATAAAACATAAGACATCTGGACAGCAACAGACATCCAAAGCTCCCAAAGCCACGTTTACGATCAGATGAATCAAAAAAGAGAGGTCTGAGTCACAGCATTTCTTATAATATTCCATCCTTTAACATCTATCTTCTTTCTCTCCCACTAGAATGAAAGGTCTCTCAGTGGGTGTTTAGCAGAAATTTGTCACACTCACCACAGAGTGCCCAGCACAAAAAAAATGAACAGGGAAAAAATCGAGAGGTTTTTATATTCCCCTGAGATCCCTCGGTAAACCACAGGTGGACCCTGTTGGGTTAGACTTACTGGAAGGAGGGTCTGTCAGTGTCAAGATTATATGTGTGTACACACACACACACACACACACACACACACACACACACAGAGAGAGACATGCAGACACATGCAGGCACATGCAGACACACTCTAGACCAGAAGTCTGGGCCTGTCACATCCCATCCCATGTTTTCCCCCCCATCTTATCGTGTTTATTTCCCAGTCCACATTTTTGTTGTTATTCATGTACTCTAAACATGTCCTCCACCTCTGTTTAGTAATTCCACCTGCAGTCTGTCTTGCCACTCCCCTCACCCAGGTGCTTCCACTTCCCACTTCCTTGAGCGTCCAGCAAATGAGGCAGAACTGTCTGCTTGAAAAAGGTGCTGAGAGGGTTTGAACACAAGTAATTTCCAAAAACTGCTAGAAAGGATGTCACAAATCTGTGCTGCTGTGATAAAGGCAAGGATGGTTATTTTGATGAAACTCGTCCAGAAGCTTTTGCATCCATTAAATTGCACGTACAATGGTTTTTTTTTTTAAATGACACTTCAAAACCAGTACATTTGTTTAAGGTATTTCTACATATGTTTTTGTAAAAGTTTGAAAGAGCATCATATTTAAAAATGTGTGTGTCTAAATATATATATAGCCTCAGACAGTACATGTTTGCCACACTTACTGCCTGTCAACTATTCCTTGCATCAGGTTTAATCCGCCATGTGACAAGAAACACATTTGTTTTAGTGGGCCAACTTCTGGAACAACAATCTCTTTAGAGCAAGACATAGTTGCCTCATTAAGAAAAGTTTGTAAACCTCATCCCATTTTTTTTAAGTTTTCCTGAAGCTGTAAGAGGGGAGTACCAATGCACATTTTTCAAACCTTTGTGTTACAATATCTTGATTCTGCATATCTCTAAATGTGTGGTATGCAATGGACAGTGCCAGGTTTTTAACAAATAAAGCAAAAAAAAAAAAAAAAAAAAAAGCCCTTCACTTTCCTCCTCCACTTACAGGACTGACTCAGATGTCTGATTCTGCTAACTGATGGTGCTTTGCATGGCCCTCAAAACACGCTGAGAGGCATGTTGTCAATATAAATGTGGGAAAATACATATAGGTCACTGATAAGTAAACAATGAGTGTACAGGAATATTTACTAACATTGGTAGTTAAACAGAACAGAAAGACAGAGGTTCTAGATATTGAGTTTTCCTCCATTCTCTTGTACCTGGAATGCTACTCGGCCACTGGGGGAGGACACACGCGTTACAGAACGTTGATCCACCAGATGCAAAGCCTGCAGGGTGCAGGAGCCAAACACAAACTGCAGCCTGACAGAGAAAGAGACAGGAGGGGGGTAATATTAATATTACTACATTTACTTAGTGAAACTAGACAAAGATATGCAAAAGGTTGGTAAGTCCATAAATCACCTGGGAAGCAGGAAGCATGGGCCTGAAAAAAGTCCAGTTCCTCACAGACCTGTTTTGTCTGTTGGTGGTTAACAATCAGCGGTTCAAAAGCAGCTTCTGCTACAAGCGGGGACGTTCTTTAACCCAGTTCAACCAACCACAAACAGCCAGAGGCAAGAACTGCCTCATCTATTGACAGGACCCTTTTGGTTGATGCAATCACCATAGAAACATGATACAAGAAAATAGCTCTCTCCAACCACAATGACTTCCCCAATAAAGCACCTTACGCGTCTTTCAGTGACACTAAAATGCCATTTAGAGAGGCGTATGATGCCCACTAACAGTAATTAGCATGGCTTAATGCTTCCTGTTGGACGGACCTGCTGAATGACTGCTGTTGTGGCTTCACAAGAACTATTAAAAGTCATGTTTTATTCAGGCAATGACATCTGGAACAAATAAACAGCCCAAAATCAGAAAAAACTGCGTCTAAACAGACGAGATAAAGGCTCTCGCATGAGTTTTCAAAACTCTAGCTGCAGAGTCCTTACTAGTAAATGACGTTCAGCAGGGTCAGGTCAGTTTATACAAATTAGTTCAACTTAGCTTGACGACATTTTAACAATCACATTATTCAAATAAGGGACAGGAAAACAAAACAAAAAAAAAAGGAGACCTAATATATAATGTATGTATACTCACGCTAAAAGTAGGTCATCTGGTACTAGAGGAAGAAAAGAGGGAAAAAAATATTAATCCACTCTTCGGCACGTTGTTGCTGTCGTAGCAAAAGCTCAATTCATTATTTGTTCACACAATTTGAAAATTCTAGTTATCTTTTACATTGTATGAACATTTATTGATGAAAAGACAAGAAGAACTAATTTCTGCTACATTAATCTGCTTTAAAATTAAGCAGTTTCCTGCAGAGGTATGAGGTTTTGTTGCTTCGGTGACAATATTTACACTCAAGAGCCATGAAAAGCTTCTTATAAGAGTGTTATCCATCAAACCAGACCACCGCTTTCAATTAATCAGTGACAAAGAGTCAGTTTCCCAGAGAGGGATCCAGCTTAGTCCTGGACTACACAGCATTTGGAATGGAGATTCTGCACTGAAAGGAAAACTAAGTCCCGGATGGGTCTTAATCTTCCCCTGGGAAGAAAACCCCATTAGTCCAGAAGTGTCCAGACATCCTTAATTAGTGATTTCAGCTGCTTTAAGGTGCACCCATTGCCGACACAGGCGTTGAGTCGCACGTAAACAGCTCTTTTAATCTCAGCAGAAATGATCCGTCAATACAGCACCATCAAATCCTCAAGCCAATGATCCGACATCGAGTGTAAAGCCTTTCCAGAAGAGGAGAGGCTGCAGCAAGGGAGTGGGGGGTTAAATTTCCTGTAAATATCCTTGTTTTCAGAAGGTGTCTACAAACTTTGAGATGTGGTGAAAATTAGGATATTTTAGAGATCAGTGTCATTTAAGTCCATATATCAACCAGCAAACCAGCACACTGCACTTCACGGCACATACCTATTCTATCCTTTTACATTTTTACACAATGTGCAGATCTTATTTCTTATGTTATGCTCATTTATTTGGAATGTACTTTTTCTGTATATTTTCACTAACTTAGTTCAGCCTCTTCAAATTTCCCTTTAATGTAAATTATTAGATAACTTTGTTCCACAGTCTCATGGGTCGACTCAGGGACTCATTTCACTACATATGATATAACTATGTATAACCTTGAATTTTGATTCATTCAAGTATTTAGGGGATTAAAGGGAATACTTCCGGCAACGTATATCTGCTAGACATTTCATCTACTCGACTAGATTTATACTTCATGCTGTTCTATAGATTTTATTTCCTTTCTAGTGAAAAGCCTTGACACAGTAATTGATGTAGATAACAAATGACCTCAAGAACGATTCACAGGAAGGCTGGTGTTTGCACTGACATATCCTCTCTGGGCTTTGAGCTAAATGCTGACAGGAAATACTGTCAGTGCTCTGTATGGCTTGCATGGATTTAGTCCCGGAGTTGACAGAACTAACACAGATGGCAAATCTCTCGGCTATAGTGGGCGAGGTGTTTCACCGTGAGCTCTTTTGAGCTCAGTGCCTCCACCGTGTGACACTTCGAGGAACTGCAGTTGGCAGCCAACTACAGCGCTGAGGAATTAATACCCAAGTAGATACACTTTATGGACAAAAGTATTGAGACACACCCGTTTTTCAGGGTTTGGGCTAGACTCCTTACTTCCAGTGAAGGGCTTAACCTTAATGCTTTAGCACACCAAGACATTCTGGATAACGCCATGCTTCCAACTTTGCGGACAGAGGAACCTTTTCTATTCCAGCGTGACTGCAAGCTCCATAAAAACATGGTTAGATAAGTTTGGTGTGGGAGAACTTGACTGGCCACACAGAGAGTCCTGGCCTCAACCCCATCCAACACCTTTGGGATGAACTGGAACGGAGATTGTGAGCCAGGCCTTCTTGTTCAACATCAGTGCCTGACCTCATAAATGCTCTACAGAATGAATGGGCACAAATTTCCACAGAAACTCCAAAATCTTGT
>JBBIGA010000083.1:13421062-13435415 GCA_037576975.1 Alestes dentex
TGGGAGAGGGAGAGAGAGAGGGAGAGAGAAAGAGAGAGGTAGGGAGACTGAGAGAGGGGGAGAGAGTGAAAGAAAGAGAGAGAGGAATGAGAAAGACGGCAGGATAGAGATGTCAGACAGATTTAATACGGAATAAAATAAAGAAAGAGAAAACAGTGACTGATAGAGAGAGCAAAGGAAGGGATATAGAGAGAGTCTGAAATAGAGAGTGAGAGAGAGTGAAAGTGAGAGAAATCCAGAGAGAGAGAGAGAGAGAGAGAGAGAGAGAGAGAGAGAGAGAGAAAGAGAGAGAGAGAAAGTATCACAACTTTCTTCCCGTCGTCAACGTGCCGTTTCTGTGTCTGTAGCGCCACGTGTCGCTGTAACCATGGCCACTGTGCTTCTCTTGGTTCAGTCACCATAAGAAAAAAGGGCAAACTTTAGATCTACAGTAAACTGCACAAATCTGCTCACAGCACGTTTGGTCAAATTAAACACAAACACACAGTTTACACACACACGGTATCACATACATATCTACCCAATCGCACACACCTTCCAGACCCGTGGAAGGCCATGAGATGCTGGACCGATCAGGGACATAAATCCCAGACGGAGGGAAACATAAGACCGCAACAGTGGTTAGATCATCACCACTGAGCAGCAGGGAAACGATGATAGGAGAACAGAAAGCTGTGTGTGTGTGTGTGTGTGTGTGTGTGTGTGTGTGTGTGTGTGTCTTTCACCTGACAACAATCTGGTCGCCTTGGTCGTGACTGAACCACAGAAAGCAAAAAATCAGGGCAGAGAAAGTTTAAGTAGATGCTCAGAGCACAGGAGAGCAGAACTGATCCCAGCACTGCCCACACTCTGACCCCTGATAATCAACTGGGGATACACACTGCCTGTCAAAGGTTTTGTTAACACAAGGCAGCTGTGCCTTAAGCCTCTGTGTATTTAACTCACAGCTTTATGTCAAAAATTCTCGATATGAAGAGCGGGTTTTGCATTATGATATATATTCGGTAGTCTTCCGTCTGAACTAGTGTTTAAAAGCACATGCTGAAACTCTCGGCAGTTGTTCCGATGCAAAATGGGAAAAGAATATTCACGATAAACTCATCTTTCTACTGAATATGTTGTGTTGTAAGTATCAGCTCTGATGTCACCTGGAATGGCGATGTTCTGTTTTTTGTTTGTTTGTTTGTTTGTTTTTGTTCTTTTTAGGGTTGGGCAAGTTCACGTGTTATCGTGCTCACACATTATTTACTCAACGCCAACAATTATTTTAATGCAGGTTTTTATAAAAATGCTTTTATTTGATACATTTGTTGCTTTTTTGGGCTCGTGGGTGCGCGCAGCACGTAGGGCTAGTTTTCAAGTCTGGTCGTGGGTCAGTCGTCCCATTGCTTTTGTCCATATTATATGGACAAAAGTAATGGCATGCCTGACCATTACACCAACAGGGACTTTAATAACACTGCTTTCAGATACATAGACTTTCAGATGGAGTTATTCCTTCTTTGTAGCTGCTACAATGGTCCCAACCATGCGATTAATCGTGATTAAAAAATACATAAAATTATCATTTCCCACATGCTCACAGCATGTCATACTGATCAAGTCTGCTCCACCTTGATGAAGATCTGGATGTGATCGAGAGAGGTATTGGTGATTTGTTTATTTTTTTTACAGAAATGATTTGGGCTATTTGGGTGACTATTGATTTCTAGCATCTGTTAGTAAGATTAGCCTCGCAGGTGCACTTCTACAATAAAGAAGCGTGTTCGGACACCAAACACGTCTTGGCTGATCTACGACATCTAGGGAAAGTGGAAAATGAGGATTTACAGGGAATGGCTTGATATGGAGGGATGAGAGTGGAAAACAATGCAGTGACAACATCATGCATGTGTTTAGTTTATGGCATGGGATCAAGGCTTAGAATAAAGATCACATGGGATTCGAATGTACGTAGACAGTGCTTGCCACCTTATATCACACACACACACACACATACACACACTGTTGACCAAGTGTAAATTCCATCACTCCATGCAGTGAAGGAATCTGAAAAGTAGGGGCTAAACACGTGAGCTGTGTTCTCATCCATTATTCACACACAGACCTTTAAATCGGCCTGTTCCCCTGCCCTTTCACTCTCTCTTGCGGGCACATGCACACACACGCACACACACACATTCAGGTTCACAGAAGAAAGCTGCAAGGAGGCCAGCACACACCTAGTTCTGTGACCCAAAAATAACCTACAGCAATAACGTCTCCACTGAACCACAAGACACCTACAATACAACTCATACAAGACGTTATGATGAGGCCCTCTCGACTTATTCTTCTCAGTGCCATTCACTTACAGCAGTGCTTCTAGTCACTGTCTGCATTCAGCACTTTCAGCACATAGTGCCATAGAAGAACCAATTTTGGTACTCAGCCCCTTGCAAAACCTCTGAATAAATGGTTCTTCAAAGAACCTCTAAAAATAGACCTCAGAAGTAAACATTCTTGTTCAATTAAATGTTTTTTTCCCCCTAGAAACATACATCTAGGCCAGGAACCACTGAGAAACCTTTATTATAAGGAGTTCACCACTCTGTGTTTAAAGTAGGGAAAGATATTGGACCATGCGAGGCTTCAAGTATTTATTTGGGTCTTGACCCATTTGGAGTGCAGCTTTTGGAAGCAGATACGGGGGAAATAACACAACCCCCCAAGCATGACACACACGGCTTGCAGAGTGCTAGTAAATCATAGTAAATCATGAAGCCCCTGCAATGGTCATTTAGAGAAGTTATCTATCGTTTATGTTACAGGGTAAAGGCCATAGCGTGGCTAGAGTGATGGTGAAAGTTTTCACTGTGTAAACCAAGCCTAAGAGTGTTCTGTCCTGACATGCTCCGTCATCTATAGCAGTGGTGCTGGACAAGTATTTAAGCCTGCTAGATAACATGCATGAGAAGTTAATGCCCTCTAACAAATGCATTTAACTGACCAACAATGCTGAAAGAGCAGCAGATAAAAAGAAGTCATGGTGACGTCATATGTTGCACATATGTTTATTATCATACACTCAAAAGAAGAGGAGCCTCTGACAAGGGAGCAAGAAATGGACATCACAAACACTGGGCATAACTGGGAGGTCGTGGTACTGTATATAGTGATACATCTATATATACTTTCCGTGCCCCGCACCTCTTAGTGTTATTCTGCTACAAGGCACCCTCTTCAACATAGTACAGGCTGATTAATTATCTGTTTGGGATGAGAACCAATAACTAACAAGAGTTGAGAACCTGTTCCCTGAAGAATCATTTAATGGATTAGCCTTTAAAGCATCATTGCTGTTAGAACGTGAAGTAGGTGAAATAACTTCTATATAATGTGAACGTTCTATGCTAATTACATACGAAAGCTCAAAACAATAAGTCCAAGAACTATTAAGGAAACCCTCAACATGTACCATTCACTCTCCTGTTCATTGAATTCATATATTAGCAAAAAATGCCCATTCTGAATTCACCATTTTCAGCTTGTACAGATTATAGCAGTTTACCTCCGCTGAAGGTATAAAGAGTGTTTAAGTCCATACTGCTTTCTGAACAAGGTACTATACACAACAGCCAAGCAGAAGAGAGATCATTTACATGAACCAGTCTTAAAGGCATGGAAAAAAAAAAAGTTGGATAAAACCAAGATTGGAAAATGTTTGTGCCAAAAACATCAAATACAAGGAAAATGTCGGGTATGTGCCCTTTAAGGGCTTCCGAGCTCAATCCGAAATCCACCCTGCACAATCTCCAAACATCGAAAGCAGCCTATTTACTCCAAGGGCTGATGAACGACTGGCCCAAGACCAGTGACTAACATAAGAGCAGCACATCAGAGTCTTCATTACTGAATCAGGAGTGCAGTTAGGGACTCCAAGCATGGGAATTCCAGCTGCTAATGGCTGGGGAAATCTTTTCATTCCTTCCCAGAATTAAAGCAGACAAATAAGGGCAGAGTTATGCCCTGTGGACTGAGGCCAGCATACACATGCAGACAACAATGCGTTGGGAAACAGAGAGCTCAAAGGTGATGCATAACAAAAAGAGTCTTAGTCACAGTTTCAAAGAAATACTAAGACTAGAGACTAGCTGTTCTTTCCTGAATTTTATTCTCCTATCTCTGTTTCTCAGTCAATGATGCACACAAGCAGTGAAGCTCCAGATAACCGCCTCCACCAAACCCACCTGCTATCTCAAACAGCAGCACGCTATCATGGCCGACCGCCGCAGAGGAGCAACAAATCCAAAGGCCAGATGCATAAATCTTACTTTGCTGGAGCTCTGTGTCTGTATTAATTGCAAGAGAAAACTCCAGTGGGGGTCTAAGTGGAGGTGGTCAAGGTCTGGGGAAGTAGTGGAGAATGGCATTTAAAAGGCGAGGCAAAAATGTTTCGCTGACATTTCTGTCAAATTCGGTTTTCTGAGGTGCGCTGCTCTGCCAGACACAGTGTGTGCTGAAAGGGCTGGACTTCACCAGGCCTTCTAAGCCGTGAGTGAGTGATCTGACCTTTCACTATCACTCCGTATCCTTCGCGCGTCCCGCGAACGTCAGCGACAAACGTACTGCGTCATTTAAGGCTTCGAGCAGTGAGATCTTAACACTGCTTTTATGTAGTAATAATAACAATATAACGATTAAGACAACTAAAGG
The DNA here is from genome assembly GCA_037576975.1 of Alestes dentex. Classification (NCBI taxonomy): domain Eukaryota; kingdom Metazoa; phylum Chordata; class Actinopteri; order Characiformes; family Alestidae; genus Alestes; species Alestes dentex. The sequence goes on from JBBIGA010000083.1 coordinate 13,425,758, forward strand.
AAGAGCGTATTTGTGTCATTTCTGTTTATTTGAAATACACTGTTCTTATGTACGTATAGGTGAGTTCCTTGTTTTAAAGTAGTGATCTGCAGAAACGAAAAGTGAAATATAAAGAACTGTGAATGAGTTCTTTTTTTTTTTTTTTGGTCATTTTTTTGGTCATTTTTGTGGCATCAGTGTGCAAGCAAGAGCTTTTCTTTCCAGTTCTGTTGTCTCCCTGTGTTCTGCGTATAGAGCGCGATGGTCTCAAACCTCCAATAGAAATACTCTCGGGTGCTGTACGCTCCCTTGATACTTAAAATAAACAGGGAATACACATCTGTTGTCTAATGTCCCTCATTGATACCATGAAATAGTTTCTGGTTTTCACTGTTCAGCTGATCTAAACTGTTCAAACGGGTCAAAAGGATCAAACATGATTTTCAATTACTATTTCTTACAGTAATAGTTCAAGAAAATATAGCGCAACAGTAGAAGGGGGGTCCTCGTGGGTTGTTTAGTGAAGGAAATATTGATTATATAAGTCAAGCAAAGTGACCATTTGTTCTGTTAATGTTATAGGTCACGGGACCCTTTTTGGGTCCAGCATTGAACCCTCTTGCCTGTAATGCCCTTGACAGTTTATCATCACTGCCAGAACAAAAACCTGAATCTCAAAATATAACTTTTAAGACTAAACAGTCTTAACTTTACACATAAATGAATGACATTGTATTCCAAGTTACCTTGGCACATTTTTATTTTATCTCTATAATTCTAGTAAGCCATGATTTGGTAGTAGACCCCACCCCCCCACACCCACACACCCACACACCCACCCTATCTGAATGGAGATGGACGTGCGCTACAGCTCCTTCGTGACGCATGGCAGAATCAGGCTGGTGACTTATACGGAAATATAAACCAACCATTCAAGACACACAGTTTAGACAACGCAACCCAAAAACCTACACACGCCACCACGGGACAAACCATACCATCTTATCATACCATGCTGTCATCCAGGGTCCTAATCTCCAAGACAAAGGTCAGCAAACACACATCTCTCCCATGACCATCTTCCAAGAATACAGCAAGTAAATCAGGCATTATGTGGCTCAACTGCATGACTGACTCTGCTGGCCTGCAATGGAAAGAACTGCTCAAATCTGACCACATTTGGACCGGAGCCATTATTGCAAATACACAATTACACCAGTAGAACAAGCGGGAAAGCACGCAGATCAGCCACTACAGTAACTGATATCACATGCCAGGAATGTCTCTACAGCAGTCTGTACAGAAGGACAGTACAGGTTCCATCAAAGCTAACTTTGACAAGGATTGTATCTGTTGCGTCTGATGAATGAAAACTAGCACTTACACTGCAGTACAGCCCACTAGCTTTCATTCACTGCTAACCATGATGGGACTTCTATGAGAAGTGTTTCTTTGTACAGAATCCTTTGTCAGTTCTTTTGGGAGAGACTTCAAAAAAAAAATTCTCAACATACATTTTCACTCCAGTTCACCTTGGACATTTTTATTGGTGTATTTGGCACAAAACATTGATACTTCAATTACAAGCAATTACACAGCACTTGTGTAATACCTCTCATAGAAACCGCCCCAAACAGCTGATATTTTCTCTGTTTATCTAGCATGCGCTGAACAGTTCAGGGAAGCTTTTAGAGAAAGATTTGATTCACCAGATGTAGATTTTATTCCAATTATTTGTGGACGTTTTTATTGTTCCATTCATCACTAAAAATTCACTTCATAATGAGGGAAAAAAATGCAATAAAAATAGGTTCAAGATATCTGCAATGTGTGTGTGTGTGACAAGGATAAGAACAGAGGGATGGTGGGGGGCAGAACAAAAAAAGAAGAGGGATGGATAGTGTGTTTCATCCTCAAGAAAAAAAGGGAGAAACAGAAGCAGGATTGCAATTTGGGGGAGGGAGCTGCGGGGGGGGGGGTGTCTGGCCCCTTTTTTCACATGAAATCTGATTTGTTGGCTGATGAGCACTGAGAACCTGGAGGCCTGAGTGTGTGTGCATGCATGCATGTGTGTGTGTGAGTGTGCCTGTGTGTTATAGAGCTCCAGGGGAGATGGATAAGCAGAACCAGTGAAAGTGCCAGCAGCTCATGATGGGTGTGCCAGGCTTTCTTCTTCCTCTCAGTTGACATGATGACATGTTCCACCCTTAAGGCGGAACTCTTATCACTCTCTCGCTCTCCTCAGCCGGACCGTTCCAGCCTGGGCTATTAGCAAAGATTGTTTTCATACCTATAGAATCACACACACACACACACAAAGCAGCACACACCACTCATATGTAATGATTTGAGCATACCAATGGCACCCTGACCAGCATCATCAATCTCTACTACAGCATCAGGCTTAAGAGGCCAAGCATGAAATGACCCTGGCTAACACAAACACACACACACACACACACACACACACACACAAACACAAACACATACGTGCATGAGACGACAGCCTTGTGAGTGATTTCATGCACTGCTATTCTCCCCCTTTGGATGAAGAGTGGTGGAGTTTTATAATGAGGGAGTGGAATGCTCTTTGGCTTCTGCCTGTCACTCCTGCATCAACCATCTCTGGTATTCAGCGGGGTCTGCAGCCCAAATGTGCTCACATGGCTTCACGATTTTCACAGAGGCCGAAAGGGTTTCGCACACACAAACGCGCGCATACGTATGAGGATACACGCACAGACATATGTTAAACAGTTTATTTTGCCAGACAAAACACTATATCACAGCTGAATAGACACAGACAGTAAACCAATACATAGTAGCACACGTCCAGTAACATAAAGGGTCCATATCACGCCAACATTTCCCACATTTTTCTTTCAAAAAAATGTGATATGAACACCGTTACAGCTTCATAGCATTCTATTCACAACCTAATCCATTAATACATTACTTATGGTACCTAAGCATCACAAATATTTTTGAATTAAGAATTGTAATGCTAACCACCTGGCAACACCCTAGCAACCACCTCACTTACCGCAGCAATCACACTTTGCATTTTCTCGCAGAAAAGCATTATGGTTTGTTTTGTGATGTTACGGAAAAATTCATTTACATACCTATTAAATCTAAAGCAATTAAGTCCATTTACTTCAACAGTACAAGCAGTACGTTGAAACAGTCAACCATACAGACCTTTTGATGAGCTAAATGAAGAATTGAGAGGTGCCTATTGCATTTAGCTGCCTCGGAGAGAAGGTGGGAAGAAGCGAGAACACAGTTAACACAATTTACAATCTTATTGTTCGTTTGTATTTATTCCGGTGCTAATGCTTTCACAAGCAAACCCTTTCTGCCTGGATAAACAGCTGTAAATATCATTTTCTTAGGTGACCTAAGACTTTTGCACAGTACTACATGGTGTAGACACATGAACACACCCCCACACAAAACGTGCATCTTCTCTCTCTCTCTCTCTATCTCTCTCTCTCACACTCACACTCACTCACACACACACACACACACACACACACAGCGCTGATGAAAAGTCTCCTAAAGTGAACTAGGATATGTGATGCCTTGTACTCAATTCGATCTGGAAGTACTGAGTCAAAACATGAGCAGAACGAGAAAAGAACCAAAACAGCTAAAAGTTGGGCTCCAAGCCAGCCTGTGCTGAGCCAAGGTATGGACCACCTCCATGGACGCACCACTGAAGAGCTATTACGTAATATTACATAACCATTACTTATAGACTCAATACTGCTGTGTTGGCCTCTTAATAGAACTAGACAGAAGGGTTAAGAGACATTAAAGCGCTTGGCTGCATGGAAACAAAACAAGCAATTTCTACCACATGTGTAGGTGAACTGAAGAGAACACACACTTAACACAGATGTGCCAAATACACTTTTTTTTACACCTACAAGTCCACAGAGACGTTTTATCTAGAAGTGCGATCTTTAAAGGTCGTGGACCATACACTCCTGAAACACTCCTGAGGATTATAATAGAGATTCCATTAGTTTGAAAGAGGGAGTTGAGGGTTATGCCTGGGTGTGCTAGGTGTGTGTGTGTGTGTGTGTGTGTGTGTGTGTGTGTGTGTGTGTGTGTGTGTGTGTACGTGTTTGTGTCCCCTGGGGGCTTCAGAGAGCAGAAAAGGTGGCAGAGTGGTGGGGGGGCTTTTATGATTTATGGTCCTGACATGCTGACATATCGCTCATCAGCCTGCACCCTCTCCTTCTTTGTTCTCCCGACTCGTTCTCTCTTTCTTTCGTTTCTCTGTTGACGCTGTTTCCATCACGGGGGGTCTGTCACTCTACGACAATTTAAACTTATGACAGACGCTGCCAATTAAATCCCATCACTGAGAAATACCAGCAGAAAATACTCTACTATTTCACCTCCCCAAGCAAAACGAAACCAACTCACCAACACAGCTCAGTAAGGAAAATAATTATAATGGAGTTCCTTTAACGACACAGAAAACAGCCTTTCATCTGTCCAGCTGATGGAAATTCACGAGGAGACGGAACCTGTTTACCTACATGAAAAATTTCATGTCACCCTGCACTCAGCCGGGACCCCCACTACTGCTTAAAGCTGCCCAGTGCCAGGCCTGTGTCGTTCTTCGTTAAGGCTGAGGACAAATCTGAATGAGGAAAATCCAACATGGCTTGTGGGGACAGCTGGTATAAAGCCGCAGACCTATTCCCTGCGGTATTCTATCTTTGGTCTGTGGTCAGATTATCTTATTCACTGAAAGAACACGGCAAAAATATTAACACAGCTACTGAATGAAAGTCAACAGGGTCGGCAAGTAGTGATGCATTCGCTATAATGAGTTTTGCAGTTTATCTAGCACGGATTCTTACAGTGCTAACAATGAACGAGAGACTTCAAAGCATTTTTTTTTATTTTAGTACTCCATATTAACATTATACTAGCACTTTTTTGGCTCTCGGTTGGGGAATCTACGCTCACGTAGATAAATCCGCCCATTCTGCTCCGCCATAAAGTCATTTTATAGACGCTTTTACAGGATCGATCCCAGAGAAATACTGTACACCCGCATAAAACACCAGATTTCTAACGATCATCAGTCATCCTTGGCCGCAGCTCTTGTCTTTAGGGAAGCAGAATGAATCTTGCGCTACTTGTTGGTGAATTTAATAGCATTAGTGAGGATGAAGGCACACTAATAGTAGTTCCCTCAGGCACATACAGAATGGAGCCCCACGCATTCGCATTAATATCAGCACATAATTGGACACCATCTGTGGCTTCTTCTTCCACTTACTCGCTCTCTTCCTCTCTTTATGTTCATCTGTGTGCTTTTCCACACTGTATGTCAATCACTCATCGCTGCTACTGGCCCTTTATTACATGTGGGACGACCACCATCCCTGACTCGTCATCTTTTTTCTCATCTCCAGTCTCCATTAAAAATCATGAAAACAAGCGGAGAAATAATAAAAAGGGGTTTCAGCGGACATCACCTATTTGTCCGTGAGGAGATTTTACTAAACGCTGTGCAATTACACAAACGATTTTCTAAGGATTAAAGAGATATTTGCAGCTGGTCTGATTTTCTCAGCCTATTCACACTTGGGTGTCACCAGTATAATAGCTTTGTTCTAACTGTGTACTGTAGGTGGGGGTCATCACACAACATGGATCTGAATACTCTTACTTCAGCGCTTTGGTTTCATTAAACATCAAAAGTTTCAACCTAGCATCTCCAGAGGTCTGGAATTATGAACTTTCCGACAGATTACATTACGTTAAACGAACAGTTGGACAGAAAGAGAGGGAGAAAACAAAAGGAAAAGCGGCTATTTCTGGGACACAGACTCACGCAAGTCAAACTGGTGGTCCATTGTTTTGTTTTTTTTCTCTCACTAGAATTAAGGGGATAAAACCGCTACTCGCTGCAGCCAAATCTGATGGATCAGTTCTTCCCAGAGAACTTTCTGGCAGCTCGGCTCTCTTGCCATGGAGCTATGTGAAGGGGTTTTAGTGAGGCTTGAAGACCCTTCCTGTCTAAATGTGACCCAGATATTACAGACCTAAACTGCAGAAAGAAAACAAAAACACCCCACTTCACAAGCACAGTCTGACCATGTTTCACAGAGGGTTTTAGGGCCAGGTATTGCACTGAGGACCACAGACGTCCACTGTTAAGCAGCTGAGAAAACACAATGCGATTTTGGAGAGAAGATCTGATGCATTTCAGACTACATTTGAGGGCAATAGTCTTGAAACTGATACAATGAGGACAAATACAAGAAAATATGACTCAGGCTGATCATATCAGAGCTCAGCCAATATATAATGTAAACAATAACAAGTCATTCAGAGCCCTTCAAAAGATAATCTAGTAGTCGAACAAACAAAGCAGCAGTCCTGATTTAAAAAATAATTTAACGACACTAAATTTCAGCACCGCTGGGACAAAATCTCTGTTTTTGTCATATTGTTAGCTCTTTAAACCGTGCTCACATTTCACGATGAACGAACCAGCAGAAATCCAGAAGAACTTTTCCATTTACTTTTCCAGGTTGAAAGCTTTCAGAAGCTTTGCGGTCCAGCCTCGAACGGTGTGTGGCAGCTCTGATCTCGGAAGGACTGTGCAGTGGAATAACAAGAGATTAACGCCATTTCTTTCTATCTATAGATCTATATTATTAGGGCAGCACCCAAAAAAAAAAAAAATGTAAATAATGCGCTTAGAGGTTAATTCCCACTCAAAGGTAAAAGCGTTTTTCCTCCTCTTGTAAAGTGAACATTTCGGAGATTGTTTTCTAGCTGCAGCAGCGTTTCTTACCGTAACAGACGGTAAGAGAATATAAAACAAACTCATCAAACTCAAACTATCACTGGCAAATAATCACTGCCAAGTAATCCAAAAGGTAAATCGAGCTACATTTTACATCAAGCTTAATCGAATAATTGTGACAGATTCATCAACAGTTCTATTGTTGTGATTGTTCAACTTCACGCTGGAAACCCCCACCCCAAACACACAGGGATACACACACAGAGGCTTGAAGGACACGGCTCTCTATGGTCAGGCATATCAGCTGCATGTAATTGAAATAATTTACATATGATAAATTTGTCCCTCCAATTAGTCAGAATTTGCCTCTGGGGTGAATGCGGGTGTGGGTGTGTATGTGTGTGTGTGTGCGTGTGTGTGTGTGTGTGTGGACCCCCAAAACCCCATCTGTTAGCCCCGACAGGCCCTGCTTTGTCTACCTGTCCCCTGGGTGGTTGTGTGCATGTGTGTATATCTGACTAAGGGGGGAAAAGCAATATGACATATTACAGAACAACACGACGAACGGTGTGTGACTTATAGCTGACTGTAGAACTATTTTGTCTGGAGTGTGTCACATTACATCCATTAGAAACCACAGCTGCCTTCACACAGCTACACGAACAACAGCAGCACATGCATGAGCAAGTACACACTGGGTTAAAACTCCCATCGATAAGGACGGCAATACGAGACAAAGCAGTCATATAGTCTCATACATACAAACAACATTTGACTGCTGCTGAAACAAAACACTGTCCCTCTGAAAGGGTAAATTTAACATTCTCAAATGTACATTAACGTAACAACATTCAATACCAAGTCATTTTAGACCATTTCTGTTCATCATGAATTGTTCACACAATGCAAATGCCCATTTCAAACATCAAATAAGGGAAATAATTGAATGAAGGCCTCTTTTAAACGCTTAACAGCCATCTGGTATTCTGATATGGCATCTGAAGAAAGTTAATTTACTTGTAAATTTGTAAATACAGGATATAGTTTACCGGTCTGTTTAACGGTAGGGGAAACACTGGAATATGAAGACATCAGGTCTACCCCTTATAGAAAAAAAATGGTTTATCCACCATAAACCATTTTTTCTATAAGGGGTAGACCTGATGTCTTCATATTCCAGTGTGTTTACAATCCTGTAACCCCTTTATGGTGCTATATTGAAACCAAAAAAATGAGCTTCTCTAAGCAACCACTTACAACGGGTGTTCCATCTTTAAGAAGAACCGCGCCAAAAACATTTGTGCATTATAATGATTCTTCGAGTGTTCACAGTTCTATATAATCTTTGCTTCAAAGAAGCAGTTTTGCAGGCTGTAGCAGTTAACTGGCATGAGTGAATACAGGCTGATTCAATCAGGGTAAACACAGAATGAATCAACATGAAGTGGAACAATGCTAAGGCTGTGCTGTGTGTGGATCTCTGGTGTTGCACAAGACTTTTAATTAGAGGTGTAATGTGTCGTGTAAGCATGTCGGGAGTTCAACAAACTCAGAGCACTAATGCCACACTTCATCATGTGTTTCAGCATCCAGCGAGCTGCCAGGAAAACCGAGCTTTGTTCTCTTTGTTCTCTTCCCCCTCTCTCTCGCTCACTCCTTGCTGCCTGCCTTTATCCTTCGGGAAAGGGTTCAAACAGATCTGGTTACGGATTAAAAAGAACACAGAAAGAGAGGAAAAGAGAAATGGACAGGGAGGCAGGCATATTTGAAAGGCCAGGATTAGGCCATAAGAGGCCAAAGGGCATGGCAGAGAAAGGCCTTGGGTCTAGTGTATCTCTGTGGGGAAGGCTGAGGGAGATGAGGGTGGGACGAGGTCCTGATCTGAGGGCCAGCGGAACAGTGCTGTGACCCGGTCAGTGTCATTAGATCACCATTCAACAACACAGAGGATATAGTGTAGTGCTGTGGTGCTGAACATAGTCATGCAGGAAGCATGCAGCCCAATATGAGGAGATAATAATTAAATCAGGCCTGTTTCTACACCTGCAGTTACATGTACATATGTGCTTATTTTTTTCAAAGTTTAAGATCCATGTTATAAGAGTGCATTGGTATTTGATCACGTTTTTGGCTCCTAATGCAACAGGACTGAACACTGAGGATCAGCGTATATTGCGTATGGTTCAATATTCGGATTTTTTATTGTGCAGCCCAGTGCAAACATGAAAACCATTTTGTAACGTGCCTTAAATCACGTCTGTGACAAAGGTAGATAGGATCCCAAACAAATAGTCAATAGCGATTCAATGAAAGGTGTCCCAGATCTGCGCCCATACTGATCAGGACCTCAGTAGTCAGTGTAGACAGCAGGTCGTTATGGGTTCCAACCTAAACTTGAAGCAACCCATGTGTCAGTCAAGATGTTTCCCCACTACTTATCTGTTTAAATGATTAATAGAAAGCATGAGGACCGGAGGCAGAACATCAAAGAGTACTGTTACCTAACCGTGAGCTGAGAACTTTCGGAAACGTCACACTCTGCGAGGATTACACTTGAGAAAGGCTCTGTAAGAACATGCCAGCAGCACATTTACCAGCCACAAGCTCCACAAGCCTGAAAAAAAAAAACCATACGCTCTCCTGAAGATAAGGACCTGAAAGGAAGAGCTGGAAGAGAGAGAGAGAGAGGGAGAGAGAGCACAAGTGATGAAAAAAGCAAGTGGGTTCCCCTGAGGAAAGAGCAGGTAGCTCGTGGAAAACGAAAAAAAGAAAGAGAAAGAGACAGAGAGGGGTAAGGGAGAAACAAAGACAAAGAGAGAGAGAGGGACAGAGAGAGAGAGAGAGAGAGAGGGAGAGAGAGAGAGAGCGAGAGAGAGAGAGAGAGAGAGAGAGAGA
>JBBIGA010000083.1:13435515-13452612 GCA_037576975.1 Alestes dentex
AAACCAACCCTGCAACTCAAAGGAACCAAGTGTTAACCAAGTGTCCACTGAACAAAAAAAACAAGCAAAAAGATTAGAGAGAGAGAGAACAGGCAACACTACACCCACTCACACACCCACTGCTTTTAAAGGGTCCGTGGGCTGACAATAAATCAAAACCACTCCAGATTTTGAGAGATACTAGACTGTGAAGTCTATGAAATTCAGTTCATGTGTAACCCAAGCAACCATAGAGAAGAGTGACTGTAGATGTAAAGGCACATTGTGGCAAACATGTAATAGCAGACTTGCCTGACACCGACTACGCCTTTTTAGAGTACTTTAACATAGTACGGTTTAGTAACAGATCTGGCCCTATTGCAGTTAGATTATATAATTAGACTGGATTGCATGATTAAAAATGTTTATACTCGATAAATCAAAAGACCGTCTTCGTTTTGTAGTTGCCGACACACCCATTTAAGCAACTGTGGGCCAGTAATTTTTTTATGGAACTTTTTTTTTTCCCTATGGAGGAAAAACTGGCTCCACCACACTTTGGGACAAACAAAACATGTCCCGAAACTAATGTTCTGCGTACGTTTTTTCTCAGAATGTCATTAATACCTCTAAATCAGTGCTCCCGCAACCTTCTTTGCGCCACGGACTGGTATAGGTACAACTAAAAACAAAGTGCGTGAAAATACAAAGAAGCTCCCCGAAGACGTTGGTTTTTTTAATAATTTTTGCTAACTGGTGGGCTAAATTTTTGATGTATCGCATAACGTGACCGAGAAGACCATTTTTGCAAAATAAAAGATCTTTCAGATTCTGATAATCAATCAAATTTTTTTATTCCGTCTATCTGTGCGGCCCGGCCCGGCCCCTCTGCTCTAAATTATAAGACTGAAACATGAATATTGCTAAATGCAAGCTAACACTGATGAAAGTCCTCCATAAAACTCACCAAGGTATCCAACATCGGCAGGTTTGATCTAAGGTGCTGGTAGAGCTGTCGGCAGTGCCCACAGTTTAAGTCGCTGGTTAACCAGGTAAGTGCAGTATTAAACCTACTGCCATACGACAACCGAAGGGTTAGACTGGTTGTAGCATGGATGTAGTAACAGTTTATTTTTCGAAGGTACTGAGATACACGTGAGCTAACAACAGGGCATGACGGCTGCTATTTTCAAAAACGCCATCCATATTTTTATAAATGAAAACGCACTGACCTGGACTCCCTTATCTGAGGGTTCTGCTGATTGCAAAACAGCACAACAACTGCAGTTGGCATGATAACACATATTTTAAATTCTCCTACTGGTCTGGCTTACAGTAAGAAACAGAGGCATGATTGATTTACCCGTTACTAAATAATTATTTTTAAAACATATTACAGAATCCTTGAAAGCCTATTGGTATCATATGGCCTCTTTTAAAAACTTGATTGATAATTACATACAAAACCCATCCATAAACACTAACAGAGTACTGGGCAAATAAATGTTTAGATAAGGAGTGGGGGGGGGGTTCACATATGACTAAATATAATAAATAAAACTCAAAATAATAAATACAAATAACATTATACAGTAAATAGTGATTTTTTTTGTACAGCATATTAATGTGTTCCTTGTGGGAGTCCAGTGCTACTTGTAGTTTCCATCGGAAACCTGGTTTGACTCAATCAGTCCTTCATTAAATTAAATCTGCTGATGGAATTTCACAAATCCAAACAACAGCTGGAGGAACAGAGGAGGAATCTGGAACCGAACCTGTGTTCTCCTCACCAGCTCACAAAATACCTACATTTTTACAACTAAAACTAATCTTGATCCTTTTTACTGCTTTCTTGTTTGTTAGCGTTCATTCTAATGTTAACTTTGCCAGCAGAAAGATATTTTATCACACACTGAGAAAAACGGCATTAAATAATTTGCATAGCTGTGGGGTTTTTTTTGTTTTGTTTTGTTTTGTTTTTTTGTTCTTACAAATGTAGGTCTTACAGTGTACAGTTCTACAGACCCCAGGTGTCAGCATATCAAAGTCTTCTTTTTTTTTATTATTCTAATCTCTGCCTCGCCCTCCCTCTTTTTCCCTCGTTCTCACTCTCTGCCTCGTACAGGAAACGAGTTTTCTTCTCAGACAGGAGCTGCAGGAATGGGCCTGGGCAAGCCCACTCCTTTTTGACTGGGACAACGCGGAAGAGAAAACAAAAAGTCTGGAAAGCCTGCGTAATAAATTGGTCCATGCGTATGTGTCATGTGTGTGAACATTCCACACCTTCTACATGAGGAAAAACTGAGAAGTGAAGAGAAGAAAACTCAGTGCAGTTCCTCTAAACACACTGAGAACTCTGAAATGCAACATTCAACTATATTAACACACATTCCGAGACAGTGTTCCATAACATGCTGGAGCTAACAAGCCGTTCACCCTGAAGAACTTGGGAGGGCGTGTTGCTGCTACCTCCATGCAGCATGGAGGTGCTCTGTTGTGGCTCATGCTGTGATGTGCCCTCTACAGTGAAGCTCGTAGCTCAGACTGATGGACCTATGAAGCAGATGCACATTTCCGATACAGCGAGTCGATCTGCTATTGACACTGAACCTCTGCTAAAGTTCTGCATCAATAATTTACGCTCGAGTTGGTTTTGCTTCCTAGCAGTTCAGGAGAAATGACTGAGAAGAACAATTCCCAGAGCTTTCCACTCCCATCAGTGTGTGACTCAGGCGTGGCCATTAGGACCAGGAACTTATTAAGGCCTTGTTGATACTGGAAACAGTCATAATTTTATATGAACCAGGGCTTGAGTACCTGGTCCTAGTGGCGATGCCTGAGTCACACACTGAAGGGAATGGAATGCACCAGGCCCAGGTATTTATTAAGGTCTGGCTGATATGAAAAAGTATGACTGATACCAAAACTACTATCTAAATGATCTAAACCACTAGCTAAAATTCTGATAACTGATAAAAATATCACTAAACATGGTCAAAAAAATTAGCCTATTTAACCTGTATTACTGTAACAGGTGAGAAGGTGCTAACTGTCAGGTCAGCAATGAAAGGGGTCTATGAGTTACTTCAGAAAACACACGTTATGGCAAATATGGCCTAACGCCACTAATCGAGTCACTAGTAACATCTTTCAGCTCAAAACTGCGAGTTCATGAAGAGTTAGTAGAAAAGAGCATGATAAATTTGTCGAACGTTTAATTCCATTAACAGGTGAAGTTCCATTAAAGCACAAAAAGAGCTTCGGTTTGATGTATGATTTTTTTTTTTTAAGACTTTCGTAACCAATTAAAAATTCATACTTAGTTCCCTTCACTTCCTTGACACTGAAAGACATCAGCTTGCATATCATCTGCCCTGCTGCAGTCCTGTGGGACTGGGTGGAGCATGACTGAATGTTGTCCGGGTAAAACACACCCAAAATCTTTTCTCTGACAGAACAACATTTCCCCTTCCTACTCAGCACCATCAATAGGCTCCCTAGAAGCTGCCAAGGATACACTTTTGTAACAAAGTTGGCCAAATGGAGCCTGGAAAATTGCCTTTCTGATACAGGCCATTTGCACTGAGTCAGAACAATGAAAAAAAAAAAAAAAAAAAGGGGAAGACACATTTGATCTTGGTGGTTAACTACATCCCTGTGACTTATTCCCCCGGAAATAGCAGACAAAGTGACAGGAGAGAGTCAATGTGCTAAAGACTCTTAACGTGAATCTCACTCCAATTCTGACTCAGCAGCTCCGAATGGTTAGGTGAACTGACTCCTTCTTTAAGGGTGGATGATTTCTACAGAGTTTCATGCGATGGCTGAACAAGAGACGGTTGAAAAGACCTGAGATTTTAAGCAACACCCTTCTGGGGTTGTAGGAAGCTTTAACAATATGACACACAACTGGGTCAGCAGGGACTGCCCAACAGAGATAACGTGTCTCAGGCTAAATTTAACTCTCAGCAGAATCAAAACTAGAACAAATCAAAGCACAACCATTTAGCCGTAACAGGTCCAGAGTCAATATTGACCCGGCAAACCGGCAACCTTTTACGAATGCAAACATGCAGAATTAAAAAAAAAAAAAAAAAAAAAAAAACGGCTTTCAAATGAGTTTCAACATGAGAGTCCTGTGAATCATTAACCTGCAGGAATCCAACCACTCGTGTTAAAAAACTATTTCGCTGCAGGAAAAGCAAGAGGTCAGACGACATTCCTTATGAATGTTCACGAAATAATACACAAAGTTCAACAACAGTCACTGAACTCAGAGAGGGCTGCCTGGTGTATTTAAACACAGCGATAGTGAAGAAACACACTTTCCCAAAGTGATTCTGGTGCCTGTGCATACGTCACAGTCAGGAACAGAATATAAATGTATAACGTATGAATTATACAACAACAAGCCACTTCTTTAGACACACCTGCCTTGTATCTACATTTACTGTCCATTTTATCAGCTCCACTTATCATAAAGGTGCACTTTGTGATTTACACTTACTGACCGTAGATTTGTCTCTCTGCATAATATTTACCCCTCTCTTCATAGAGGATCAGACAGGATCTAGGTATCATTTGGGTGGTGGAGCATTCTCAGCACCGCAGTGACCCTGACATGGTAGTGGCCTGTTGTGTGTGTGTGTGTGTGTGTGTGTGTTGCACTGAGTGGATCATAGACTGTCCATTTACTGTCCACTTTAGACACATCTGAGCCTCCTGGTCCACCTTCCAGATGGAAGGGAGTGTAGTTATGTAGATGTAAAGGTGATCTGACTGACAGACTCACAGAAGAATGTCACTAAATAATACACGAAGCTCACCAACAGCCACGGAACTCCAATTCTAAGTGGGCGGTCTGGTGTATTTAAACAGGCAGATAGTACAGAAACATTTCTCTTAGACAATTTTGGTGCCTGTGCATGCGTGAAAGCCGATTTTCAACTTCAAAAAGAAAATAGGTGTAAAATACAGAAATTAAACTGTGTGTGTGCTGCACTGAGTGGATAATATAGTGTCCATTTACTGTTCACATTAGACACATCTGACCTGCTGGTCCACCTTGCAGATGAAGGTTTTTTTGGATTATGTAGATGTAAAGATGGTGTGTGATGCTGTAATGGTTTGCATTAGGCATCCTCTAGTATTCACTGGGGGTCAGTTTCTGGCCACAGGACACTGTGGTCGGGTTATTTTTGGTTAGTATACTCCTCTCAGCCAAGCAGTGACAATGGGGCGTGCAAAAACTGCTGTGTGTGACCTACTGCGTGCAGCATACGCGCAATAACATTCCACATTTTTGTCAGGGTCACTACTGAGAATAAGCCACGACCCAAATAATGTGCGCTCACCGCTTGTACCGTGGGAGTCCTAACCGTTGATGAATGAAGGGCAAAAGTGGGCGAACGAAAGGTACAGAGAAACAGATGGACTAGTTTGTACGTGTAACCTAATATGGTCAGTGGAACTGATGAATCGGACAACGAGAACAGATACAAGGTGTGTTGAAGCGGCTTGCCGGTAGATATTATACAGTGTGGAAGTACGCAAAGCACTTGCACACACAGAATGTTCTCAGAATACAGTAAAACTGAAAGTGAAGTCTAAAGGAGGGAGCGAAAGGAAGAGATCTGAAGAAATCAAGTCAGTGACAGATCTCAAACACTCAGATAAAACCCGCTGTTCGGGGCAGAGCAGACTTTTATTGGTACACTCTGCTGATTATGGGCCTGCCCTGGCCTGAGGAAATGTCTTTTTAATCCATGACCACCATATGTCAACAACACAGACGCTCACGACACCCAAGAATTAAAGGCACGCACATTATAAACACACTCCAGATGTAATTTCCTTCCAGATTCACACCCATTCAAGCCCAACAGATGATTGTCTCATATTAAGAGAAGGAACAGGCACATCAGACTAGATCTTGTTTGTCTGGCAAAAGTGTAACTCACACTCCAGGGAAACTGATGCCAAATGCTGACTTTATGGAAAGGCCAGGAGAATAAGTGACATCTATGCAAAAATATACACAGCGCTGTGATGGATACAGACTTTGAATTCAGGAAACATCTGTGCGCTGTCTGCAGGTTTTTTTTTTTTACCACGCACAAATTTCCAGACTGTAGTAATCACAAACACTGGTCTCAGATCAGTTCCACATTTGAGAATATGATATAGGGAGCTCGGTCCTGGGGAAGGGTGAAAAGCTAAGCTCTCACCAAATCGCTAAACCTTGGGCTGAATATAGACCATGAATCCAGGAATGTCTCATAAACAGCGTGTCACATTTGTTCCACTAACTGGCGGCTGTCTCTTTCTCCTTCCTCTTTCTGTGCTGTTTTTGACCAATAGTGTTAAATACGTGCTAGCCGCTCAGGCCAATCACTGTTCCCATTCCCACTGAGATGGATGTGATGATTACTAGCGCAAGCCTTCAGAGTCCAGTGATTAATGCCAAAGGGCACTGGCCTTAATCGGCCTTACTCTCTCCACAGGACTTTCAAACACTGGAGAACTGTGACAGACAACCCTCAGTCATAAACAAATACCGCAGGTTAACATAAACGTGTTAACCACATTAGTGTTATCAGCTGATGTTTTTAAAATGCATGTTTTATTTTGCATCCTTCTACACTGCAGCACAAACATATCCACACATTTCTTTCTTTGTAAGCTGTAGTAGATGCAACTGTCTCAGATTCTACATGAAGGCTATTTTAAGAGTGATTCACGAAGTTTGTGGATCTGCTCAAGGCAGAGACGGGCCTAGTTATACTTTGGAGCCCATTCCAAATCAAATTATCTGCAGAAAAGTGTACCTGCTACGTAAACAACACTGTCTAAATGTTAGAATGTTAAACGTTTGTTTTTCCAGGTGCATTTTCTTGCTAAACTCCTCTTTCAATGGTTAAAGCCTAAATCATTAAGCATCCACGAAGCACAACAGTGCACTTATGTTACATAAGCTTATATCCATTAGCTAATTAGCCAGCGGCTGCAGTCTGATGGTGTAATTGCTGTTTTAGGACCTTTTGCTGCAGCTCGCACCAGTTCCTGACCTTGCACATCAAATGCCAGGTTTAAGTGCAAAAATTGGAGCGTAGGCATCTGCCAGTCCTATCATGCTGAACGCCATAACAAGAACAACTTGAATTGCAACTGGTCTCTGTATTTACTTATAAAGAAATAGACAGTACATCTGTTGCCTGTACTCTTTGCATTCCCTGCTGGGTGTATATTTGACGGTAGCACCTGCATATGTTGCTTTTATTCTGTGGGTTTGATTACATACTCTCTCATGCTTTCCCAGTGGTCAGTGGGCGAAAGACCCTGGACCCTGAAGCGCCCTGGACAGGTTTCCAGTCAATCACAGAACTCACATCTAAGGTCAGCTGGCGTTTCAAAGTTATGGAGGAAAAAAAAAACGTTACAAATGACACCGAATGGAGACACGCGGTTTTGTTCAGAATGTGGCTATAATTATGTTCCTCCTGCCCAAAAGCTACAAACACTACTCACTCACTTCAAGAACCTCACTTTCAAAGCTTTCCATTCCAAAAAGCTCGCTCTTTCTTCATCTCCCATCAGGAAGGTTATTAGTCTTGTGTGTGAATTACCTAGACAACAGATCAGACATCTTTTTTGTAGCATGACGCTAACAGAGAGATAGATAGATGCTACTCATACAACGAAGGGAATCTGTTCATCACCATGAAAATATCAACCACTTATAGCAGAAAGCCATTGGTGTAGCAACTAGAAGATGAACAATATGCTCAAAAAATAGACAAAAACACAGATAAATGTTACCAGGTAAATCTTCTTGGAAGAAGAGAAGAGTAATTTCTACTTACAAGACAAAAGGCATCTCGCCTTGTGGACACCAAATCTCGAACGTCACAAAAAATCTCTTAAAGAGCTCAAAACATTGTCATCTGACACATCTCCATTTACACATGTTAGCACAAACTGTGTTGCTTTCCAACCCATCTGTATTCACTTATAGAACACATGTTTTAGTTTCTTTATACACATTTAGAATGGTGCTCAGTATAAGAAATCTTCATGGCATTTAAAATGTTGCTATCTCACTGTGCTTTTAGGAAAAAAGCCATTGAAATTTAATCCGAAAGAGCAGTGGAGAACTGTTTCTAAAATTTGCATGGGTCGGTCAGGCAGCAATCCCAGTGTGCCACAACACAGCAATGCCTGTTTTAATTACTTTCATTATTACTATGGAATAATTAGTACGGGGGTGAAATGGCCCGTTGCTAACAGTGTGTAGGTGTATAAACTGCTGGGTGAACCTTTCATCTCTCCCTGTCTCTCTGGACCAGCACAGAAAACCAAGGTCCTTCAGTACAAGAAATCCAATCATCTCTCTCTGACAGGTCCACAGCCGGGAACAGGGTGCCGATAAAGAATCACCAGTTTTGTACAGGCCTAGCATGTCAAAACCCATTTATTCGATAAAAGAACAAGTGTCAAGTGATCACTCTGCCATTCAATTACTTCTTCAGTGGCTGCATTACTCAGTACTTCAGATGTAAAGACATTCAGAGCAGGCTGATGTTGTTAGCACTGGTTAGGTTGATGTTGTTAATGTGGTTAATACTGCAGAGGAACTTACTGATTTTTTACAGTGATAATGAGAGGACCCAGCAGATCACAGTGTCTACCACACCAATATAGTCTTCTTATCTACTATGCCCCACCATCACTGAAAAACTCCTGACATCAAAATATAATAAAATCATTAAAAAAAAAACCCAAAACAATCATATTCTCTTCGGGTACTATTTTATTGGTCACAGCACCATGAATGCAGCCCTCTGTCATGTATCAAAAAGACACATTTGGAACCAAAAGCATCTCAAAACTACTGTATAGTAAAATGATTTTTTTCATAACCACTGCCAGAGCTTTTGGGGGCATTCAACTCTTCACACTTCACCCCTGGGAACAGCTTCATGTGCATTCAAGAAAAAAAGTTTCTTAGTCTGTTTGCCTTGCAGTTTTGTTAGCTAGAGTGTGCAGGAAAGTGAAAAAAAAAAACTATTGTGAGCATAAAGCTGAACAGGTTAGATAAAAATGACAGCACGAACCAGAGACCTCATGACCAGTGATGTATATGAGGCTGAGAGGTTCAGAGACCCTAAGGTGAAACGGCGAAGCTGTTTAGTGTTCCTACCCGCGGAGGAGGAGTCGTCGTGGTCCGAGCTGAGGTACCCGTCGCTCCGCCTGTCAGGGGTGCTGCGGCCCGACCCGAAGGAGCAGCGGGACGGCATGGAGGGCGAGAGTCTCCCCTCGTCTCCAGAGTCCAGGTCCCTGCTCCAGCGGAGCTGCTGCATTCGGGCCTTGGGGTTGAGCAGGTTCCTCTGGACGAAGTTCTCGTTCAGCTCCACGTCCTCGTAGTCGTGGTCACTGTCGCGCTCCTCAGACTTCTGCTGCCTCTGCTGCACCAGGACCGGACCGACCGGGATGTCCTTCGCCAGGCTGGGCTTCTTCCGAGGGGGGACCAGGATGGGTTTGCCTGTCTTACTCCCACGGGCCACGTCGGGGCGTATAGGGACCAAACCGAGCTCCTCGCCAAGACCAGGCAGTTTTATACGGGTGGGAGCTTTCAGGCTGTCCCGGTCCATCCTCTCGACCTTAACGGGCTTGTCCTCCTTCTCCTTCTCCTTCTCCTCTCCCTCCTCCGCGTCTCTCCCTCCCCATCTCTCCGCGTCGTAACTTTTCTTCTTCTGCGCGATGGTGGTCTGCAGGTAGATCACCTTGAACTTCTCCTCGGACAGGGCCTGCTGGAGGGTCCTCAGCTTCGCCTTGCTCCTCTCCAGCTCCTTCTCGATGTCCTCCACCGAGCAAAGGTTCATCTGGGGCACCTCGCCGTCGGGGAACTCGTTCCTCCAGTGTTTCTCGAACTCCTCCTGTTCCCACATTTTCCTCTTCACCGAGCGGACGAGCTCCACAGAAGAAGAAGAAGAACAAGGAGTTGAAGCTCCTCAGCTGCTTCTGCTGCTCCCAGACGGATTTAAAAAGTCAAAAACGTCAAACGTCTCCCTAAACAGAGACCCGGGGGTTGCTTCCCCACCCCTCCACGAATATTAACCTCTCTTCTCCTTGTAGGTGTTCATTTTTTGTTGAGAAAGGATAAAACACAAATAAAAAATAACCAGTATTTCCGTTGATGTTACTCCGGGACGCGCGAGAGGTTCGTTTACTACAGGAAAAAAAAAACAACTTTCAGCTTCCACTCCATGGAGAGCCGACGTCAGTCCACTCTCCACCAATCGCAGGCCCAGCTCGCTGCAGAACTATGTGAGTGGGCGTGGTCAAGGATCCTGAAAAGACATTCCGTATCCACGAGGCTCCACCTGTTGGCACGCTACAGACGTACACAACGTGGACAAAAGTATTGGGCCAGACCTGTTTTTTTCAGGGTTTACGCTAGGCTCCTTAATGCTTCAGCACACCAAGACATTTTGGACAACGCTATGCTTCCAAATTTTTGTGTGAAAGATCTTGACTGGCCCACATAGAGCCCTGACCTCAACCCCAGCCAACACCTTTGACATGAACTGGAACGGAGATTGTGAGCCAGGACTTCTCGTCCAACATCAGACCCTGACCTCATAAATGCCCAACAGAATGAATGGGTACAAATTCACAGAAAAACTCCAATATCTTGCAGAAAGTCTTCCAAGAAGAGTGGAGGCTGTTATAGCTACAAAGGGAGGACCAACTCTATATTAAAGTCTATGTATTTGAATGTAGGGCCATTAAAGTCCCTGTTGGTGTAATGGTCAGACACAGGCTCTTGGATGTTTCAGAGGCACATTTCTTAAGTGACCGTTCTGTCATACGTGAACACACCACAGCACACAGTGTGAACAGCACAAATTTCTTCCTCTGCATTTCACCTATTCACCAAGTGAAGCAGCGGGCAGCCAGGAACACAGCAGTGTGGAGGGACGATACATTGCTCAAGGGTACCTCAGAGGTGCTTAGCAGTCTTTGGATTTGAACCTATGACTTTCTGATCACAGGGTGAACGCCCTAACCACTGCGCCACCAGCTGCCTTTTCACTACACATTGTACTTTCATAATTGTGTATGTGACAAATGATCTTGAATCTTGAAGACCAAAAGGAACTCAGAAAGAGAAGAAATAGAGCATACAAGTTGTTTTTTGACCTTTTTCATCTGCTTGAGCCGTTTAAATGGACCAGCATGCGTGTGTAAGGTTTAGACTGATGATGTATGTTCTAAAGAAATGGAATCGTTCTGTGACTCATGGGTGTACATATATATGAGGGGCCTGGTGACTATGGCCCTCCTGGCCTTGGGCCCCAGTGCAATTCTCATCTAACGACTTTTGAGCGTTCGAAAAATTGATGTAAAAACTGTAGCCAGCTTTAAAACGCTGCTAAAACCGTACTGTTCTCCTCCACCTTCTTTTAAATATGTGCTCCTCTGTCGCGCTTTTAATCGTCTTTTATGCATTCTTTTTTTTTCTACTTCCTACTATTTTTGTTTCCTAATATTATTTTTATTCTGTTCTTGTAAAGCAGTTTGAATGCCCTTAGTGCATAATAATGAGCTATACAAATAAACCTGAGTAAAAACACTTCTGTATGTACCCTAGAACTGCTCATCTGGAATGAATTGGGTGGGTCCTGAGTCTTGCAGCTACAGAAGCTTTGCCAAAGCCATGGAAAAAAAAAGAATGATCTTCAAATTCTCTGCTTGGTTTTATTGCTCCTTCCATCACCCAGTGTGATACCAGCTAGTAGAGGTGTAACTGAATTGACTTCTCTTCCGAGCACACTGTGTTGTCGAATGACAATTAGTTAAAAAAACAAAAATGACACTACATCATTTTTATTTCGGCCTGACCGTGAGCTGGGTTGAAACAGAACTGCCTGTAAATGAGACGTATGAGTGTGAAGAACCTTTTCAAAGACTCATTTGGAATTGCTTATGTTATGACTGCACAAACACCCTGATAACAATATTACATATAAAGTAAAGTTAAGACTCTTCAGAAAGTACTCGGAAAACAAAACGGTGTGGTCTGTGAGAGAGGTGGATATAAATACTATAGATAAATACATTAAATGACTGCTGAGGTAGTTTACTAGTTAACACAAACAAACAGTTTGGCTTTGTTCTCTATATTGACTCGGTTATTGCACGTCATATTGACACAAGTAGTGATATTGCACATGATAATACTATTGCATAAGTAGTGGCATATCCAGTGACATAAATGACATAAGTAGTGACATAAATAGTGATTCTACACATGATAGGATTATTGCGCACATCATGATTAAGTGCACAATAAGAAACTGACCATCTAGGAAACTTCACAACAGGAAACTTCGCAACTGAAAAATTGATAATGATGTTGCACACAATAAGAAACTGCACAACTGAAATCATGATAACGATTTTGCACACAATAAGAAACTGCACAACTGATAAGGATTTTGCACACAATAAGAAACTGCACATCTGAAATAATGATAATGATTTTGCACACAATAAGAAACTGAACATCTGAAATAACGTTAAGGATTTTGCACACAATAAGAAAGTGCACAACTGAAATCATGATAACGATTTTGCACACAATAAGAAACTGCACAACTGATAAGGATTTTGCACACAATAAGAAACTGCACATCTGAAATAATGATAATGATTTTGCACACAATAAGAAACTGAACATCTGAAATAACGTTAAGGATTTTGCACACAATAAGAAAGTGCACAACTGAAATCCTGATAATGATTTTGCACACAATAAGAAACTGCACAACTGAAATCGTGATAATGATTTTGCACACAATAAGAAACTGCACAACTGAAATCGTGATAATGACTTTGCACACAATAAGAAACTGCACAACTGAAATCCTGATAATGATTTTGCACACAATAAGAAACTGCACAACTGAAATAATAAGGATTTTGCACACAATAAGAAAACTGCACATCTGAAATAATGATAATGGCGTTACACACGATAAGAAACTGCACAGCTGAAATAGTCATAATGATTTTGCACACAATAAGAAAGTGCCCATCATGACTTCTCACCCTCACTGTTAGTAGCATTACCCACGCAGCCAGAGGACGAATGTGATATGGGTATTGTGGTGTCAGTGGAGAAGTGGACTGGCTGGGCTCCCGTGGCTATGAGGAAACTGAAGCTGAGAGAAATGTATACTGCTAGCCCCCAGACCAGCCTAGTGCAGAGAGGCGGGGGGGCCTACCTACTGCAGACAGCGAAGGAAGTAAGGGGAGTAATACTACACTGCCTGCACTCTTTTATTCTTTGCAGAAACATAGTCTCGGCGTAGCTGTAACTAACACAGACAGAAAAAAAAACCAAAATGAATTCATCTTCATGGCCATCTCACAAAACAGCAGTGAGCTGAGTTAGACAATTTCCATTATTCCCAGATCCATCTGCATATTTCATGAGCTTTCATAAGCGCTTGGAATTGCTCCGTGCCCAGCATGTGGCAGGCCGTGTGGCGCAGTGCTGGAAAAGCTGAGTTTCTCAGACGGCACGGACTGGAAGAGGCCTAGTGCGGTGGGTTTTCTCTCCATGCCCTCTGAGAACCAGCAGGAGACGGGAAAGAGTGAGAATAAAAGCCAGCAGAAGTTCAGAACAGTGAGTAAATGCAGAGCCGGGGAGGAGAGGAGGGCGAGAGGAGGGCGAGGCTGCATTAGAAACATGAGCCTACAGTGTTACTTTTATTCTCTGAGAGCACATCAGTGTCTACATTACCCACACATTTAGCACGCTCAGCCCTGAATTCGCCCGTGATAAGCTGGAAAAACACTTTGGCGTAGGGGAATCTCCAGTGTTGTGTAAAGTTCACAATCACGCTTGAGCAACTTCACAGGAAACAAGGACGGGCTGCGTCAAGGAAACCATGAAAAAACACTACATTTGTTTTAATAAACTAGTATTACATGCATTTTAGTTCAAAAGAACAACTAAATAAATCATGAGTGATGATGATTACTTGGTTTTTAAAGACCTAGTCAGTAAGTCTCGCAAACAAAATACTGTAATGTGTTATTATAGAAGTACAATATTCTTTGATGGAAAAAACACCCGTGCAACATGCAGTAGCTGGTCACACTGCACATTTTACGTCTAGTTTTGAGTTTATATTTATAGTTTATTTATATATGTGTGTTCTATGCGTCTTCTTGTATTCTGTAAAATCTGGAGCCACACCTTCTCGTCTCACTGTATACATGTATGTAGCTGAGGTACAAAGTTTAATTTGACTTTGACATATTCGTGGCACTAGGGGGCGTTATAGGGTGCATATCTAACTCGCTTTATTGAAGGGCTCAGCGCTGCGTTCTGAAATTCTGCTCTCTGCACAGTAAACTATTTCTGCACTGTGGACTTATGGAACAGAGGCTAAATCGCAAACAGTTGTTATTGTCACGTATGCATTGTTTGGGTACTGTAAACAGCATTATAGTTCCTATGCAGTACGCTACTCACACACCATCTGAAATTCAGGCATAACTGAAACCTCCTTAGATTTGTGACATCACAACCAGTGGGCAGCGCCACGCAAAATCCAAATGCTCCACCCAGAAATACCACGAGTGTACCCGCACTTAAAACATTTGTTAAAAAGAGTCGTCATGTACAACTAAAGCTTTTTTCATACTGCAAAGCAAATCTGGTTCTTAAATCTGATTTCAAGACTTGACTGTTCAGTGGCAAGTGACCAAATCCAATGTATGTGGCGAGACTGTAGTCACATTCACTCGCACATACACCACGGATGCATCAAAACACTTACCAGGGAGGTCCGTAAATAACAAACTAGTAGTGTTCATGACTCTTTACCATTCATTTAAGGCTATAACCAGCGATGATCATGCTATATTTCAGAGAAAGCATGAGCTATTATCAGATACAGCTTCAACTCTCCATGTGTTAGCTATAGTAGATGGTGCTCCCCGACCACGTCCAGAAGTCCAGTTGGAATCAGATTACCACCTGCAAACACGGTGGGAAAGCAAATGGGAAGATGACTCAGACTGAATGAATCCATTCGATTGTGTGTGTGTAAATTTGCAGAAAATTAATTCAGTTCAAAAATCAGATCTGAGCTGCCCGTGTGAAGGCCTAAGTCCGACACATTTGCCAGCCAACCCTGCAAGATCGATGACGCATGCTTTAATATACAAGTGACACTCCACACAATGTTTAATCCACACCCTCCACTTCTACTCTTTTGTGTTGGGTTTAGAAAGCAGGTCAAACTGTTCCCTCCACTCTTGAGATAACAGTTATCTTTTTGAAGTTTCCCACAAACAACACTGCAAGAGGTTCTGAGCCCTTTCAGAGATGCATGAGCCTAGTTACTATTGTTAAGCTACTTTTGCTTAGAGGCAGTGGGTTTATAGGGCAGTCTGAGTAACCACTGACACATTCATTAACCTGTGGGGAACAACGGAATCCTGGTAAATGTACTGTAATCAGGTTCCTGATAGGGGACCATCCAGTTTGGTACATTTTGCTGCACCTGCTCTTGGTACATTATATGGGCTAGACCCCTTATTCAAGCGAAGGGCTTAATCTTAATGCTTCAGCATAGAAAGACAATTTGGGCAATGCCATGCTTCCAACTTTGTGGACCCAGTTTGGGAGAGAACGTTTTTCTATTCCAGCATGACTGTGTCCCAGTGGACAAAGCGAGCTCCATAAAGACATGACTGGATGAGTTCAGTGTGGAAGAACTTGACTGGCCACACAGAACCCTGACCTCAACCCCATCCAGCACCTTTGGGATGAACTGGAACAGAGATTGGGAGCCAGGCCTTCTCGTCCAACATCAGTGCCTGGCCTCATAAATGCACTACAGAACGAATGGGTACAAATTCTCATGGAAACTCCACAACCTCGTGGAAAGCCTTTCAAGAAAAGTGGAAGCTGTTCTAGCTGCAAAGGGGGAAAATCCATATTAAAGTCTGTGTTTTTGAATGCAATATCATTAACGTCCCTGTTGGTGTAGAGGTCATGCGTCCTAATATTTTTGTCCATAGTGTATATATGCCAGCCTAGCTTGTGTAGGCCACATTTGTCTGTCAATTTGAGTGATATCACTACAGATTTACACTCAAGTAAAAGAAACATTGCAAAAAAAAATCTACTTAAGTATTAAAGCATTCTTTGTTACTGTGCATCATTCTCAGTCATAAGTCCTACAATTCCTCAGTTGTGATTCAGAGATCACTGACAAAATACATTAAAGTGTTTGTAATGCTCCTATTCCAGCAGCGTGATAAAACCTGGTGGCAGGTTTTATCACAAAAGTGGAGCAGAGAAACCAAAGACCCTATTACATCATCCTGTATTTGATACGCATCAATGCATTCAACTCAAGACTTGAACAGCAGCCAAATGAGAGAGAGAGTGTTCCAGTAAAGCTCCAGCCAGCTCCACCGGCCGGGTCATTCATTCAGAGGGAAAAGCCAGGACAATATATTTTATAGAAGGAGATGGATGTGACGGTTTAGAAGTGGCGTTCTGGACACTATCCCAGAACCAAACGATCGTTCCATTAAAAGCGCCCTTGACTTTGCTGGAGGGATTGTCAATGGTGGATCAATAGGTCTGGTTCAGCTGGCCGGTGGGGGTCCGGCCAAAAGCTCTGCTTGTAAAGAGCAGTTATTAGAATCTGAAAGTGTAAAATGAGGCTCTGAAACAATAGACAAAAGTATTGGGACACACCTGTTTTCAGGCTTTGGGCTAGGCCCCTTACTTCCAGTGAAGAGCAATCCAAATGCTTCAGCACACCAAGACATTTTGGACAACGCCATGCTTCCAACTTTGTGGACACAGTTTGGGGAAGAACGTTTTTCTATTCCAGCATGACTGTGTCCCAGTGCACAAAGCAAGCTCCATAAAGACATGACTGGATGAGTTCAGTGTGGAAGAACTTGACTGGCCACACAGAGTCCTGCCCTCAACCCCATCCAACACCTTTGTGATGAACTGGAACGGAGATTGTGATCCAGACCTTCTCGTCCAACATCAGTGTCTGACCTCATAAATGC
>JBBIGA010000083.1:13452712-13463656 GCA_037576975.1 Alestes dentex
ACCTTCTCATCCAACATCAGTGTCTGACCTCATAACTGCTCTACAGAATGAATGGGCACAAATTCCCACAGAAACTCCAAAATCTAGTGGAAAGCCATCCAAGAGGAGTGGAAGCTGTTGTACCTACAAAAGGGAACCAACTCCAAATTAAAGTCTCTGTGTTTGAATGCAATGTCATCAATGTCCCTGTTGCTGTAATTGTCTAGGGTGAGTGTGTGCGTCCGTCTGTCCATCGATCTGTCTGTCTGTCTGTCTGTCTGTCTGTCTATCTGGCATCCTTGGTAACCATGATGAAATGTGACACTAAAATCTGAAAAACTTTAGATACAAGTCTAAACTTTAATTGAAATTAATTTAGTCCAAAAATGCTTTGTTGTTATAAATAAATTGTCCACTGAAAACAGTGGAATGCCCAACAGGAGGCCTTCAGAAAAGGGGTTAACTAATTTGAAGTAAGTGCTTGGTATAACAAACGCTCAGTAGAGGAGCCCTAAAGAGGAACTCAACAAACGGTTTCTTTTCAAAGACTGAACTCAGCAGGTGATAAACCACTGACTGGTAAATCATTGTGATAAGCCAACGGTTGAACTGAACAGTCTCCTCAGTAAATTCACGAGTGATAAGATTAGCATGGACGTATTGGACTCATGCTCAGGACTCTGGGAGTAACTGCGGACTGAAAGAAGCAATGAAAGCAAAAAAATATTGCAAATTTTGGAATTTGAGCAAATATTTCATGAAACACAGCCAAAGACGGGTGACGTGAAGGGAACTGACAACCAGTAACAGCAAAAAAAACCCTGCATGAATGAAGTAAAGACTACAACAGCAGAGTTTTTCCCATGTGCCTTATCAAGATGTTTTCATAATGCATAATGCATATGATGCTTGAAACATGATGCTGTATTCTGAACATGCGACCGTTTGTATGTTATAACTGTACACATGGCTGCATACATAGCATACAGTAACTTAAATATTCGGTGTGTTTGTATAGTGGAGAGAGAGAGTCTTTTAGTTTTCCAGCATCTTTTAACAGTCTCTTAGTAACAAGTTTTTTCTTTTATGACTAATGCACAAGGATGCATTTCAGTCCGGGCTCTGAATGCCTTGTAATTGTTCAAACTGACAAGATGCCAAAGAGCAAGATCTCCCTAATCTGCCTCTGAGCGCTTCCTGTCCGTGATCGAGGGCCAACTACACACCATCTCTGGCCGGAGATGGCTGCCTTGCTCTTGACATACTAGTTTTTATACAGATAATGTTGCACTTGCACCTTTACAGCCAGAACATAAGGCCAAACATAAAGGCCTGAGTAGAGGTTTTCTCTGGAGGCCCCTTTGGGATCCTGGACGTGAAACAAAAGTGTTTTGTCGCTGCACTTTGGGAATCCTTGGGAACTGCCTTGGCAACAAGGGGTGAAAAGGAAGTGAAGCTTTTTATCCCACATATGTGAGGAAGTGTCGCCCTCTGTGGGTGCACATGTAAAAGACAACAACACTTCCATTTACACTCAACAAACAAACACCCATCTTTATCAGAAACACTAATCTCATGGGTCTAATTGCTGTGACACACCGGTTTTTCCAGTCTTGGGATGGCAATATCTACTACATTCATAATGACTTAACCTGGCAATCAGCTGTAGTTAAGGAGAGCAATCCACAAACAGCGCCGGACACCGTCTTCCAGTCCCGGACTCGAATATCCCAGCTCTCGCCATTCATCAATATTCAGTTTCAGAACACAGAGCCACTTTTGGTCGGAGGGTTTTAGGTGGCGGACCAGTTTAAACTCCGCTGTGCCTGATGTCCTGGCACCACTCATTTCTAAACCACTGCCACATCAGTGTCACTGCTGAGCTGAGGGTGGTCCTCTTTGATGAATGAGATGCGTAACAACAGAAGGACCCCCAAAGGACTAATAAAGTGGCTGGTGAGTGTAAATGAAGCGTTAGTCTTCTCCACATAAGCACCGCTAGAGGGTGACACTTCTTCACATATACAGAAAAAAACATGGTCCCTGATTGTCAGGACAGAGACTCATAAAGCAATTTTGTTACACTGTACAGTCCCTGGTTTACACAGTGAACTTGTGAGGTTATTAATGTCCGGTCAGTAGATGTATAAGGTAAGTGTTTCTAGAAAACGTGTCCAGTGAGTGAAAGTATATGGTGTTTCTAATGAAGTGTCCAGTGAGTGGATGCAAGAGGTGTTTCTAATAGTTTAGTGAGTAAAAGTATAAGGTGTTTTTAATAGTGCCCAGTGAGTAAAAGCACAAGGTGTTTCTGATAAAGTGGCCAGCAGATAGATGTCCAATGCGAGTGTTTCTGATAAAGTGGCCAGTGAGAGGAACTACAAAGTTTTGTAGATGTTTTTGAGGTGGGTGAGTTATAACACACTAAGTGAGGACAGAGGTATATTGCAACCAGTTTCAATTTCTTTAGAAGTATTTTTGGAACTTTGTTCACTTGGTTTAAAATGGCTGCATATCAATATTATTTATGTATAATAATAAAAAATAATAATATAATTTCATTCATCTATGTTTGCCACGTTGTTGGTCTATTTAAATGCATAAAACAATTTTCCATTTTGTCTATTAAACATGACCCATTCAAAACAAAACAAAGCACAGACAACCGATTCAAGTTCATCACAGATGATTTACTCATAATTAATCAATGTAATAAAAGGTGGACAAACAATTTGTATCTTACAAATATATAACTGTCTACCGTTAAATGAATACATCAAATATATTCAACATTTTATATTGTTTATCTTGATTGTCCAGGAGTGTTAAGCACTAAAAGTGCACCTACAGACAGACACTATGTGCAACATAAGGAGAATACAATATTCTTTGCATAGGTCAGTATGATCATTTAGAGCGTCGCGATTAAAAAAATCTTACATTACAAAGTACGAAATATTACACACTAAAGGGACTGTATGCGTTTGCAAAAATTCATCACAGTGGAAAGAATGAACAATTTCTCACAACGAACCACAACAGCAAGACCATCTAATGAGCTAGTTTACCCTCTGGTCCTATTAGACACCACACCTTTGAGCTATGCATGTATATTTTCCCCCAATTTTTTGCTCCCTGACCAAAGCTCTACCAACACACACCTTGTTCTTAAGGCAATGGCAAGACAGCACCAGAATTCCCTGTTTCTGGTCAGTCCCAAAAGTACAGAGACGATGGACCAAAAAAATGACAGACGAACACCAAGGTTGACCATACACGTCTTTCTAGACCACACAGACTGACAAAACAGACAAAGACCAAGGCATAACTGGGCTTTTAGGAACACGTCAGTAAATTTGTTGATACAGATTAATGCACAAACAACAGCACATATAGATAACTCACTCAGAGTCATTCTAAACCCCTAAAACTCCCCTTAAATACTCCAGTGTTTTTAACCTGATTTCCATTTGCTGCGTCTGGAGTGTACGGTCAGTGACCACAGACCATAATTGCTCTGCACTGAGGAAAGAGCTGGAAAGCCACTGACTCGAAGCACAATAATAATAATAAAAGCCAATGGGCAGGGCATAATATGCTATATGGACAAAAGTATTGGGACACACCTGTTTTCCAGGCTTTGGGCTAGACCCCTTACTTCTGGCGAAGGGTAATCTTAAAGCTTCAGCAGACCAATCTTAAAGCTTCTGGACAACGCCATGCTTCCAACTTTGTGGCCAGTTTGGGGAAGAACGTTTTCTATCCCAGCATGACTGTGCCCAACTCCATATTAAACTCTATGTAGTTGAATGAATGTCAATTAAAGTTCCTGTTGGTGTAATGGTCAGGCGTCTCAATATTTTTGTCCATATAGTATAGAAGTCAATGGGCAGTGTTTTGACTTAACAAGTTTCTTCATTCTTAATTGTCCTAATAAACAAAATGTCAAAGATACAGCAAGTCAGGATAAGGCTGAAAAATGCTGGAGTATTCCTCTAAACTCTTCCATTCCTCCTTACATATTAATTCAGTAGTAGTTACTGAATAATCCAGAGTGTGTATTGGGTAACAGAGTCAATAATAACCCTGCCGTTTAAGAGGTAAGGGTCAGTTTCACAGTTATCTTGAGAGGTTTTCTTGTCGTTGGTTGTTTTAAGGCTGTTACAGGCTGATATGTGCGTTTGTACTGAATCACAAGGGAAGGTACAGTATCTTAGGAAGCTCTATTACGGTGCATGAAGACAAAAGGAGCATTTTCAGTTTCAAACCTCCTCTCGCCTCCTACAGAGGGGAGGCTTCTTGCTTGGAGGTGTTATGAGGATACATGGTACAATATGCTGGAGATATTTCTAGTTTTCTGCATTTCCTGAGGTTTAGTCTGGTAAATAAGATACAAAAAAACAAACCAAAAAAAAGAAAAGTAATGGGCATATCCTCCTCAGTCTTTAAAATGACGGCATTTAGCAGACGCATTTTTTTCTCCAACGCGACTTCCATTCCCTAGCTACAGGGGACAGTCTCCCTGGAGCAACTTGGGGTTAGGGGTCTTGCTCAGGAACCCAGTGATGGTTTACTGAATGTAGGATTCGAACCCATGACCTCTTGGTCCAGAGGCAAGTATCCTACCCACTAGGCCCCCACCACCCCATGGTGATTACAAATATAAATGTAATATAAATGTATGTAAATGAGTTTTGAATGTGCACTCGCATAAAAAAGTTAGCTGTTACAAAATGCACTTACAAAAATATGACATTTCTTTGTATTGCAAATGTGTCATTTTTTCATTCAACTAAGTAAGTCTGAATAATATCATGTGTGAGAATTCAAATAAAATGTTGGTTATTCTTTCGTGGATAGATTGTATGTAATCAAGTTCCAAAGTACTATGAGAAGAAACTGAATTGAAGTACACGTTTTCTTGCGTGTGTAAGAATGCGCGTTAAAAGAGGGACGCTGCTGAAACGGGCTCGGTTATGTGGAACTGTTCCGAATGGCGCTGGCAGCTAGCGTTTCCCTGCGAGTGGTGATGAAGGCCTGCTGTTTCTCGTAGTAAGCAGCCTCGTTGATGAACGTAGGGTACACTGGACCAGGACCTTCAAACGGGATAGACCTGCCGTCAAACGTCTGGAACATCGGATCACCCGGGTTTAACGGCTCCCAGTCACAGTCCTGCATGAGAGAGAGAGAGAGAGAGAGACAGAGAAGGAATAAGAGAGAGAGAGAGAGAGAGACAGAGAGAAGGAATGAGAGAGAGAGAGAGAGAGAGAGACAGAGAGAAGGAATGAGAGAGAGCGACAGAGAGAGAGAAAGAGAAGGAATGAGAGACAGAGAGAGAGAGAAGGGATGAGAGAGACACAGAGAGAGAGAGACAGAGAGCGAGAGAGAGAAGGAATGAGAAAGAGAGGGAGATAGAGAGAGAGAAGAGAGAAATAGAAAGAGAGAGGAGAGAGAGATGAGAGAAATACAGAGGGGGTGAGAGAGAGAGAGATGAAAAAGAAAGAGAGAGAAGAAGTGAGAGAGAGAGATGAGAGAGAAAAAGAAAGAGAGGGAGAGAGATGAGAGAGAAAAAGAATGTGTTTTTGGTTGGAAATTGCTGAAACTTGAGTCACTGTGAATACAGAGGGTGCCTATAAGACTCACAATGTAAAAGCAAACAATGAGCTCAGAGGAGTACAATAACAATTCTAAGATACACCAGCAAGTATGAAGAGATTTGTTTCTCTAACAAATCACCTGTGAACAGTGTCGCAGGCACAGATATACACTGAGAGGTAGACAGCTCGTGACTTTATTTAAGATTTTTGTCCCACACTGTGGGAAATCTGGCTTGGGTTTCTCCATGTTACATCAATACATCCATCTAGAAATCATCTACACAGACATACAAGACAGATTAATACAAGACACACTGACTAACAACCTAAATAAACAGATAGAATAAGTAAATGTTTTACTGTTTTACTCTCTCTGCCTCTCTCTCTCCCTCCCTCTCTCTTTTCCTCTCTCTCCCTCCCTCCCTCTCACTCTCTCCCTTTCACTATGTCTCCCTCCCTCCCGCCCACTCTCACTCCCTCTCACTCTCTCTCTGTGTCTCTCTCTTTCTCCGTCTCCCTCTCTCTGTCTCTCTCTCTCTCATCCCTTCTCTCTCTGTCTCTCTCATTCCTTCTCTCTGTCTCTCTCTCTCTGTCTCTCTCTCATTCCTTCTCTCTGTCTCTTTCTGTCTCTGTCTCTCTCATTCTTTCTCTCTGTCTCTCTCTCTCTCATTCCTTCTCTCTGTCTCTCTCTCTCTCATTCCTTCTCTCTGTCTCTCTGTCTCTGTCTCTCTGTCTCTCTCTCTATCTATCTCTCTCTCTCGAGGGCCTGAGGTCTGTACTCTGATGTGGAGAGTGGTCAGTATACTCTGTTCAACAGAGATAAGGGAAGCTGATAAACCATTGCACCACATCGTGAGAGTGTCAGTGTGAAGAGTTATGTAATACCTGTAGGTGTGGATGAACCATGGCTGTGATGTTGCCGTTGGTGTCTCTGGGGTAGTCGACTCTTTCGTGCACCCTGAACACCTCTACAGAGCACGCTGGAAACTCCACCCCTTCAAAATGTGCACAAACACACGGCAGGTTAGTGAACCAGGCATGGTAAATGCCTACAAAAAGCTATGTGGAAATGCTATTGTGCATTAGATAAGCTGTTTTTCACAGCGACTCAGTATTGTGATTTTGCACAGCTGGATCTGAAGCTGTGTTTGTTGTGCGAACTCAGTGTAATGTTTGTTCAGCTTGGAATTTCTTCGCAGGGTTGGGTTCACTCTGTCTCCGTGTTACGAAGGAAATGTGAAGGGAAAAAAAAACTGCCCCACCATTACTGACTGTACTCACTGTTCCTTAGGATCCTTTTTGTTGTTTTGTGCTCATATAATTTCATCGAACCGGAAAAACAGAAGTTGAATGAACCCCTCAACCGCCCCCAAAAAAGTCTGTAGGTGGGCTTTCAATTCCACACTCTCAACACTTTCATCTCAGTTTCATAACAGGGGCAGAACATTTCACAAGAGTCGCTGAAAAGTCTAGGGTTGACTTTTAGGCTCTAATGTAAATATACGTTCAAGTACATTTTGAAGTGGCTCATCGTGTATGAACGGGTGAACAGAGTCAAATTAAGATGAATTCCACCTTTTTCTTTACATTTTAATTCAGTAGTCCAAAAACGGGTGGCTTATTAAAACGTCTAGACGGGAGATCAACCAGCTACTCAATGGTTTAGCACCAATTAACCTCTCACCCTCTCTCTCTCGCTCTCTCTCTCTCTCTCACACACACACAGTCTTTTTTCTATTCTATTGTTTTGATATTCTATCATTTTTGACATAAAGAGTGCTCAATTCTTGAAGAACCAACCAATCAGTCAGAATTGTTCACAGAGGTGGTGATAGGAAACTGACATCAACATTTGAGGCCTCTAAAAGCTACATCATAATGAACGATTCAATTAAATGGCTATAATTACGATACCTGAGACATTTTCATGATAGTTCTAAGATTACCTTTTGGGCTAAAATGTATTTTTGAAGGCAGAGAGGTACATGAAAGGCACAATGAGGCAAAAATAGCCTCCTGAAATTAGGTGATTCAGATTCACTATTATCAATATTACATATAAAAACACAGAAGACCTGTCTAGGTTCACTAGTAGTAGATTACTAGTAGTGGATTACACTAGTATTGGATTATTCATTTATACGCTCTGCCATTAAACCAAAGTATTACAGCATGTAGTATTAGAGCTGTGTTCTTCACAGTGGTTTTAGCTATAGGGGAAATGTAAGGGCTGGAAATAGAGTCTGTTCACTCACTGCATCTTTTAAGGTTCGTCAAGCATGAACTGAGGGCACTGCTCACCTCTGCGTGTTTCTTTTTATCTCTGGGATAGGACAGAGTGCAAATCACCTCTATGAAGATACTTTACAACTGTGGTGGCAAAACTATGAATATGATTTGAATAATGATTTTTACTCATAGTGATGTGCACTACTAGGGGTTTTAACCCTTCAATGCTATGGAAAAACAATTAGCTTGTACTCTGTTCCCCCTTTAATAATGTTGTCATATTTACTTTATTTTCTTTATTTTATTCACTGTTTTCATGGTTCGGTACATATAATAGTTTAGCTTGGAAAAAGTTGAAACAACTTTTTTTTATTCAAAATGAAACCAATTACTTAATACATCCTCTTTTATAAAACTCTTTCTAATGTAAGGTGAGAATTATCCTTGTCGGTTGGTGACATTTCCACTTACACTTCATTAATTCTGTAGAACTCTTTTGTTTCCATAGTTTTACATGCATGTAAACAGTGACTGCAGTCTAGAGCCTGAAACAGGAGGGCAGCTCTGTACCTGTGTAGTCTCTGCGCTGTCACTGAACACGAAATAAATGGAATATGGATTCGGTTTTAGAAGACTTACGTCCTTACAGATCAGGATCCAACAAAGCTGAATCTTCAGATTTTTTTATATAGTTTGAGTCACCAAGTATCATTTTGAGACAAATATGAATAGGACAAAACGTCACACTGCAGTCTCCTTAAAGCCCCAATCTGAAGAAATAAATTAATAGTAAGTGATTACTAGTCTAAACTGGGCTCTGAATCTGTCCTGAGTGTTTCTCCATCTTTCACTTGGAACTCCCACAAACCATGACCCTATTGGGGGTTAGCAGTTCAGATGTTAGACGGATGGAATGGACGAAAGTACGGATGTTTGGTAGGATTTTTGTCTTATTTGTAAAAATCTGATTAACCGAAAAATAATGCATTCCACCCCTAAATCTCATATTTATTTCTCTCAGCGGCCAAATATAACAAGTTGCTCTATGGCAGTGCACCCAACAATAAGGGCGGCATGAAGCTTCCTTTAAACAGTGGTTGAAAACTACGTAAAAAGCTCCAGTTCCACATGCTGATCTATTTACTATGGCTAACATGGACCGACTCAGGGGGCAGATTTCATGAGTTAAAGGGGACAAAGGCAGAGCCTCTGAATGCACTGCTGTCAAAACGTTAAGTAAGGCAGGATTCCTTTAAATGGCCTTGATTTTCAGATTCTGAAACAGCATTAAAGGGGATCTTGCCCCGAAATCCAGCTAATAATCCGGCTATCAACGCGATCCACCCTTTCTCTCAGTGTTCTCCTGTTGTTGTTCGGCCTGCTGTTTTGGCCTCCACACGGCGGGTTAACCGTGTGAAAACACGTTGCAGCACTCACAGGGAAGCATTCATCCGCAACAACGTGGCCCCTGCACGCTACGGCGGTGTTGCAAAACTCGACGCCCTCCTAATGACATGGAAACTAACCAACTTCCAACAAGTATTCTATTCACCCGACACAGAGGCAGAACTGGACGAGCCTTGGCTTGAGATGCATGTTTCCGCTTAAAAAAAAGAAGACAGACAAAAAGTGTGTGTGTGTGTGTGTGTGTGTGTCTACTAGGGTGCACAGCTGACGTTACATGTGACTGCACGCGGTGGCCTTTCTTTGCAGAGTCCATGTGAGGCCAGGAGAGAAAAGCTGGTCCTCAGAAAGGTATAAATGGCTAAAGTTCCAAAGTTCAGATTCGACAGGAAGCGTGCTGACTCAGTGTCCTGAAAGCGCAGCTGTGATTCAGAAAAATGTCACTCGTTATGGCGGTAGTGACGCAGCTGACCACAGGGCTGACCAGGAGCACGGCTCTCTGCTCTCTGAAATTATGTAAGGCCGCCGAAGCTGGAGTCTCTGGAAGTTCCTTACCTTATGACTAGCGTATTATCTGGATGCACAGTAGTCTATTAGATCCGTTGCACGATGCGTGATGTATCTGAATTATGCAACAGCTTGGTTCTGTGCAGTTGACAGGCACGGCTTTAAATGCGGCCTGATTAAACAGAGCACAAATCTCCTCACCATTTCAGTTTTTCTGGTTCCTGAGCCCATTGTTGCTTTAAGAAAATCCCCCCCAAAGGAGCATTCCATCTGGCTGGGTAATTAGCATTCTAATCTCTGATTAACTTGCATTAGCCTTACCGCTATTAAAGAGCTCGATGAAGTCCAGGGCGTGCTTCATTATCGTCCGCATGGACTCGAAGATGTTGCTGCGCAAAACTCCTTGGGGCTGAGGACCCACTTCAAGACCTAAAACACACAGCAAAAAAGCTCAAGTCATACCTGTACTGTGTGTTAAGTAACTCAGTATGAACCTGCTGAATGTTCAGCACTTCCCAGCATGTCTAGGGTCAAATATCAAACTTCAATATCGATAGTCAATTATAGAAGAGCGATACTCCTTATCAGAAATAATACTCTGGCAAAAAAAATTACAAACATTTAATTTTTCATCATTCGAACACCATTATCAGGTTCCTGGACTACATGCAGAAAAGTGTTTTAAATGGTCACAGCTTAATTAACATCCTTATTTGATGTCTTATCTGGACTCAAAGTCTGTAATAAAGATTGACTGATTCATTGATTTTAAATGAACATGAATAGCTGCAGGTGATTCTAAAATGATGAAGTTATAAAGCTGATAGTCCATAACGGACAAAAACGCTGAAAAAAAGAACTATAAATGGATCATTAATAGCAAACATTTGTTCTAATTATTTAGTTTACAAGTGTTTACATCAGCGATGTACTCATTTTT
Source organism: Alestes dentex (assembly GCA_037576975.1). Classification (NCBI taxonomy): domain Eukaryota; kingdom Metazoa; phylum Chordata; class Actinopteri; order Characiformes; family Alestidae; genus Alestes; species Alestes dentex. The sequence goes on from JBBIGA010000083.1 coordinate 13,463,366, forward strand.
TATAGTATATATCATTTTTTTTTTTTAGCATTAATATGAAAAGGTTACATATATCTCCAAACTGGCAACTTTATTGAAGAGAGAGAGAAGATAGTGTAAGATAGTGATAAAATAATTTTGGGCCATTTCCATCAAGGAAACTTCAGACAGCTGTTTGTCCCATGCTTTGTAAATAAAAAAATAAAAAAATGACTGCCCCGACTGAAATGTTGTTTTTTATTTTGATTTTATTCTATTTTTATTTGTTTTTACTTTGATTTGATTTATTAACTCTTAACTCGGCATTTGTGC